>WBNM01033585.1:130318-158724 GCA_013399055.1 Ramphastos sulfuratus | reverse complement strand
AAAGGTCCCGTGGCCTTCAGCTCATAAAAGAGACTCTGCAGGGGGCAGTTGCTGAGATGGATGGGGGCAGCCTGGTTACAGAGAGACTGGTGACTGCTTTATTATCAGGAATAAACCGTGGGGCCCTTCCTTGTCACGAGCACAGCATAGGTTATATTAGTCAATTAACCTGCTCACCCCAACCGCTGTTTTTCTTCGGCACGAGAGCAGCTGCTACTGCATGAAAAGTTTCTCCTCGGCTCCTCTGGTGGTTTTTCTCCCATCAGTAACACACTTTTCATTTTGGATTATCCATTACTCAAGACATATGAATCTCAACAATCACTGGGGTGAAACTGCTGCATTTCTGTGCCAGATCTGCAGCTCAGGGCCTGGCTGCTCTGAGATGAATCCAGCAGGCTCTTAGAAAAGACCTTGGGGCATCATCCAGTCCAACCCCCCCTGCCAAAGCAGGGCACCCACAGCAGGTTGGCCAGCATCCCCATGTCCAGGCAGGTTTGGAATCTCTCCAGAGAAGGAGACTCCACAACCTCTGGGCAGCCTGCTCCAGGGCTCCAGCACCCTCACAGCAAACGAGTTTCTCATGTTCAGGTGGAACCTTCTGAGCTCCAGTTTGTGCCCACTGCCCCTTGTCCTGTCACTGAGCACCACTGACAAGAGTCTGACCCCATCCTCTTGGCCAAGCACTGAGAAAACCTCCTCTCAGTTTACTCTAAACAGCCCCAGGGCTCTCAGCCTTTCCTCCTCACAGAGCTGCTCCAGGCCCCTCAGCATCCTTGTAGCTTCTGTTGGACTCTCTCCAGTATTTCCCTGTCGCTCTTGAATGGGGAAGCCCTGAACTGGAACCAGTACTCTAGGTGTGACCTCCCTAGGGCAGAGAGGAGGGGGAGGAAAACCTTCCTTGACCTGCTGGCCACACTGCTCTTACTGCACCCCAGGATGTCATTGGCCTTGGCCACAAGAGCACGTTGCTGGCTTATGGTGAAATTGTCCACCAGCACTTCCCAGCAGCTCACCCCTCACCTGTAGTGGTGCAGAAGTTGTTCCTCTCCAGGTGCAGGACCCTGCCCTTGCCCTCGTTGAAGTTCATGAGGTTCCTGAGCTCCCTGCTCTCCTCCACTGTACACTGTTGAGTTTGTTTATTGTCAAGTTCTCATCGTGTCTGATTTCACCCACACCTTCATTCCCCATTCTGCACTTCCTCTAAGTTCTCATTTTTTTTCAGATGAACCTTTTTTGCTGATAGTAGAAAAAAAAGGCAGAAAAACCAAAAAAGCAAAGTTGTGTAGGTCCTGCCAGTCTGCAGTTACTTAAATATTAAAGGCCACTGGTGTGTTCCAGTCCACACTTCTGGTTGTGCTTTGTTGTGAGCCTGTCAAACGTTTTGCCTTTTGAGGCCTAAGTGATTTAAAATATTCCCAGGCTGTCCTGTTAATTGTGTGATCTGGAAACCACAGGGTTGCTTGGGAGAGTTCATTATGCTAAACCTCAGCACGCCAATGCTTCAGAGGGAGGGTGAGCCAGGTTCTGCATATCTTGATGTTAAGTGCTGCTGATTTCTAGTGACACACTCAACGTCTTGGCTGGGGAAATGCCACAGCTTCTCCTTCACAGCACAGCTAAACCTTTTAATTAAAGTTTTGACACACCAAACAAGTGCTGGAGGTTATGGACATGCACAGATTAAGCAGGCATGGTGCCTGCCTTGGGAGGGACGAGTGACATTCCGGCACAGAACAATTGCTCCTTACATCTTTGGGGCGAAGTTTGTGTCACAGTGATGTTAGGAGGAGGCTGCTCTGCCTTGGCTCTGTGGTTTTACCTGATTTGGCCACTGCGATGCTGCCTTTGGGACGAGGATGAAAGCAATGGCTTTCGGTGGGCAGGTCAGGAAGGGCAGAGGACAGCGCTGCTGTCAGCATGGCATCTCCTGCGGTTTGTCTCGCAGCACATCTCCTCAGGGCTTTGTTTCTTGAAGCCACTATTGACTTCCCCAGGGGTCAGGATGCCTAATTGCCCATTGTCTCCAGCCAACTTCCTTCAAAGAGCTAATAGCTCTGGGTTGGTAAGTCTCCGGGACATCTCCATCAGGGCAGCTTGTTCTTTGATTTTATAGCCATTAAACAGAGCTCTTCATGATAGCTGAAAGGGACAATTGGAGGAACAACCACCCAGCAATCTGTTTCACACTTGCTTTCGTCTGCAATCTGCCGGTGCGCTTTAAATATGTGCAGGCTCCTCGTGTTCTGGAGCCAAGTGTGAGCTGCACACAAGTTTGCTCAGCACAGCTCTGTTGCTGTGAATCCCTTGGGTTGTGTTGCTTTGTGCCTGTCTACAATCTGCTCTGAAATGCCTTTTTTCTTTCTTTTCCTNCTTGGCTGCGTCCCTCCCCCCTGCCTTCCTGCCGCCTCGCCTGTACCCCAGGCTCACAGAGGCAGGCTTCCATTTGTCCCAGCAAAAGGCCCTCCAAAACTAGAAAGTGGCTGGCAAAGAACAGTGTAGAAGGTTCTTGTGAGGTCAAGCAAGCAGCAGTGTGATGAGCTTGGTCCAAGTGAGTTGTGCACTGGGCAGCAGCATCTCCTTTCTGCTGTGTCCTGGGCGTGGGCAGTCTCTGCTCCTGCGTTATCTGGGGCATGATGCACTTTGTGGTGTTTTCTTCAGCACTTTTTGAGTGCTGTAAATGATCAATTAGGGCTTGCAGTGTCAAACTGCCCAGACTTAATGGGGATATGTGGGTGGTAATGGTGGGAAATATAGAGGGCAGTTGGTGCTGCCTCAATCTAGCTTAAAAACAGGCTGCAACTACTACTGCTGCAGCTAAGTAGTGCTACTAAAGGTGTAAAGCTGCCTTCAACAAGTGGTTTTAGGCACTTAACGGTAAGGCTGCTGATTTTCACATGCTGTACAAAGTGTGTGTCTCTTCCTGTATTAAATAGGCCTGCCAAGTCACATCAGACCCATTGCTTCTGGGAATTAGGGTTGTGGCTTCTGCATCCACTTACAGGTTGTGTAGTTTGCTGTTAGTATTAGAGATTAACCAGTGGAGCCACAGAGCAGCTAAAACTGAAGGACTCTTTTCAGGCCAGACATGTAGGAAATGTCTTCTGTTTGTGTTAAAAAAGGGAGCAGCATCATAACACTTAAAAGTGCTTAAGAGCACAATAAACTTAAGAGTGTATTAAACTTGAGTACAACAAACTTAAGAGTACAATAAATAAGCTTAAGAGCACAGTAAAGAGATCTCTTGTGCAGAGATTTACCCAGGAAAAGGTTTTCTGTTTCAGTAAAGCATATCAGAACAGGACTGGTTTGTGCCATTTCAGAGCTTGGCTGCATTCAGACAAGGAACAATACCAGAAGATGGTTATTCAGTATGTGCCTGACAGCATTTTGCTGTTACAGAAGTACCCAACTCTACAGCAGCTACGTCCTGCTGCCAGTTTCATTTTCAAATGGTCCCCACAAATCCTGTCAGGCCCCAGACAGGTGATGACAAATAAATAGGATGTCAGAGCTTAAAAAGTAAGTAACTGCTTTTTTGGAGACTTACTCACTAATAGGTCAGTGCATGCAGCTTTACTCGCAGTAACTTACTGAGTTGTGGTGCCATGAATAGAGTTATCTGCCTGCACCCTTGAGGCCGTTACATCACCAGGAGGTTATCTTCCCAGCTCTGGTGGAAGCTCTGCAGTAGAAGGGGTTTGTTCCTCTCTGTTGGAACAATCTGATGCTAATATTTTTCTGTTTATTAAATTAGCAACTGCTCCGTGAGATGCAGCAGATGGCAAGTCGCCCCTTCGCCTCCATCAACGTTGCCTTAGAAACAGATGAGGAGCCACCAGATCTCATCGGGGGAAGCATAAAGGTGAGAGCTGCTGCTTCAGGATGCTCCTTACCACAGTTAATCGTGGAGGCTTTCTCTTAAACTGTGACTAATGCAGGAATCCTAAACCCTTTTTTATTTTGTGTAGCAGCAAGAAATGGTAGGTCCAGGAGGGCCAACAGGTTGGTAGATTCATAGAACTGTTTGGGGTGGAGGAGGCAGTTTCAAGATCTGTAGAATCATTGAATGGTTTGGGTTGGAAGGGACCCTAAAGATCATCCAGTTCCAACCCCCTGCCATTGGCAGGGACACAACCAACTTGCCCAGGTTGGTCAAGGCCTCATCCAACCTGGCCTTGAATACCCCCAGGGAGGTGATATCCACAACCTCCTCAGGCAACCTGTTCCAGTGTCTCCACACCCTCACTGTGGAAGTTCCATTCTGGGGCACGAGATTTTCTGTTTGCCTTGCTGGTTTTTGTGCCTTGTGATAAGAAGAATGCAGCCCCACACAGTGGTACATTTGGCTGGAAATAGCTGCAGGTGCTGCAGATAGCAAATACTTTGCTGTGCCGCCTCAAAGCAAGCCGGGCTGCAGCGATGTCTGTGCTGCACCAGCCTTAACATATTTCTGACTGTGACTCTATGTTCCAATACCTCTTGTGGTGCACAAAAAGGAGCATGGAGAGATCCTTGTCTGGCATGTGCCGAGGCACAGCACGTTGTGTTTTTAGGCAGAGCATATTTAAAAGTAGACTAATGAATTCAGAGACCTTTTTAATGTGATGCTTTGCCTGGCAGACTTTTACACCAGCAGAAAAAATGCAGAACCTGAGAACACTGCTCTGGTTTGTTTCCTGTCTGAGGGAGCTGCTTTGTTTTATTTCCAATTCACTGTTTTGGAAGTCTTTCTCACTAGTTCAAGCACAAAGTTTCTATTACTGTGTCAAGAGACCAAGATCTGATCTTCTGAAAAAGAAATTGTGTTCTTCAGTTGTTGTAAGGCCCAGGAGAACAGTCTGACCCCAGAACTTCTCTTTGGTGAGAAATACTGTGCAAGTCTTGGCTTTAGGATCTACAAATGGCACAGTTAAGCCTGTATAGCTTTGACTCTTCCATAACCACCTGTCAGTATAGTCTCTCATGGCATGTTGCAACACTTTTCCCACCTGGTCAGTGTCTTGCAGCATGTTCTGGATGGGCACTGTGTAGAAGGTGGCACTCTGTGCCATCCAAACCTTTAGTTCCATGCTTGGACAATGCCTGTGATGGATCCTCATGAATTAATTGTCAACTTCCTCTGGAGTCCTCTCAGTTTTGCAGAGATAAACTTTGGCGCATAGTAAAAATACAAAGTAAAATCTGCAAAGGCACTCAGCAGTTTGTGGTGGTGGAGTGACTGAGCAGCTGATCTGAGCTGGCTCTGGGACCTCTGTGTGGAGGCTTTGAGTGGTTCTGCTCCCTGTGGACTTTCTTTTGACTCCAGATCATTTGGGTTTTCTGAGTTGGTGTCATTTCTGTACTAGCTACAAGGATGGTAGGCAGTGGAAATCATGAGCTGATGCTGGTGCTGTTGGCTTGTCACTCTACAAACCAGAGTGAGCCTCTCTTGCATGGCTGCAGCAGAGAAGCCATGGGATGAGTATGCATGTTCCCCTTAGGCTGGAGGCAGGTTTGAGGCTGTAGCCTGGCTGCTGATGGCTTTGGGTTGTGGTCTGTCTGTCTGGGGCACTTCCTTGCCCCTCTTGCCATTCTCTGGAAATAAGCTAACAAAAAACTCATTGCTCCATCCCTGGCAACACTGCAGGTCAGGCTGGGCTCTGAGCAACCTGCTCTAGATGCAGATGTCCCTGCTGACTGCAGAGGGTTGGACTAGCTGGTCCTTTACAGGTGCCCTCCAAGCCAGAGCAGTCTGTGCCAGAGAGCACCTCTGCTGTAGGGTCAGACCAGCACAAAACTGTCCCAGACCTTTTGACCTCTGACAAATTTGCACTCAAAAGATATAGAGAAGGTCTTTGGATCTGCCACGTTCTGATTAATGTTGTTCCTTCTCTTCTTCAGCTGGCAGCCCTGCTTTTTCCTTCTTCACTTGGGCTTTGCTGCTCACTTTCTCCTCCATACCTCTCTGCTTTTCATTTCCTGCTCAGCTTTTCTGTTGACTCTAGGAATATTTGACTCTCCTCTCTTGAAGTGCTTCCGTAGCCAGCAGCACAGACAGGATTTCATATCTCTCTCTCTCTCTCTCTTACTTGCTTCCATGTCCCACTTGTCTGACCTCCTTACTCAAGAATGGATGGAGAAGCTGGTTCTGAACATAACTAAGCCTGTGGACAGATGTCCTTTTTCAGACCCAGAAATTGTTACCAACTGCTAATTGCTCTCTGTGCTGATAATTCATAGAAGTGTTTCTTAATCTACTTCAAGCGTAAATGAGAGCGTCTGGTTCAGGGAGACAGCACAGAGCCTGTACAGCAACTCGAAGCCAAGCAGGGAGTGTGGACATGTATGCTTGTGCCAGCAGGTAACTCCATCTGCTGGAGGGTCTGGTTGCAGAATCCTTGCCGTACTCCCCCATGGCAAGGAGAGTTGCTGAATTTTGGGGATCTATTTCTAGTTTTTATCATCTTGGAGAATTTGGATTGGGGATAAAAGCATGGCTAAAAGTGTGGAATGTTTCAGCAAAGTTGGCTGCACATGGAGAGGAGAGAAGGGCAGATTTAGGTTAGACAGCAGGAAGAAGCCCTGCATAGTGAGAGTGGTGAAATACTGGGACAGGCTGCCCAGGGGTGCAGCTGAGGCCCCCTCCCTGGAGACGTTCAAGGTCAGCCTTGAGGTAGCTCTGGGCAGCCTGCTCCAGGTGTGCCTGCTGCCTGCAGGGGGTTGGGCAAGATGACCTTTGAGGGTCCTTTCTAACACAGTCTCAGCTGGGAACCTGAGAGGGGGTTCAGGAAGTTTGTGGGTTGTGAGCAACCTGGGAAATGATCCTTCTGAGGTAGTCTGGCCTGTTGGGTGCTGTATGTGAAGTGAAAAAGCAGTCACTGGGAGTCAGCTGCAGGTTCTCTCTTTTCCTTCTGCGCTGGCACAGGAAAAATCTTGTAGCAGGAAGAGGGACTGGGATGTGCAGAATGGTGGAACTGCATTTTTTTTTTGTGTTTCTTTAGTTATTAGCCAAGCAAAGAATGAAATGTTGCTGGGCCATGGGGCTGTGAGCCCTCTTCCAGTCACTGCCATTCGCTGTGTCAGAACTTGTGAGCCTTTGGATGCAAGAGACTCTGACTTGTGTTGCCATAAATGCAGTGATGTATTTTTTCCCCTTGTGTGAATCAAAGGCTTTGGTTAATAATGAGTTTATTTGAGGGTTACAAAGGAGAAGTGGAAAATGGGACATCTTGTCTGCAAGAGATTAATTTCCTTTTCCGTTGTGCATAGCCGATTGGCAGCCAGTGGCAGGCTAGCTCCATCCTAAGCTGATGTTTTCCAGCTGGACACTATTAGAACCATGTTTTCAATTAGTATTTTTCCTGGGGTACTTAGAAGTGATAGAAAGTGATTTACCTGCAGGGAAACTATTCATATTGGAGTCTGCAGCTAGGCAACATGTAACTACCTGCTTTGGTTTATTTCCCACTCAGCAGATACCCGCTGGATCACAAATCTACCACTAAATTTGCTTAGTTATTACAAAATCCATTGGCTTTTCTCTGCAGCTTTTTCTGTGTTCAGAGGTGCTGCATATCACAAGTTCTTTTTTTCTAGGAGTGTTTAACATCCTTGGGTATCTGGGATTCCTCCAAGTGTGGGAAATGGTGTGGCTGTAACCCAGGGGTTTTGCAGGCCTGTTAGCTCATTAATCAAAGGTCTGTAGTCCTCCGCAGTCATTTTTAGAGGAAACTTCCTTGAAATAATTTGGAGAGTTTGTAATTTTGACATTGATAGCTGCAGTGCTGGGGCAGCTCTGGAGTCCTCAGCCCACCACAGACAGGGACCTGTTGGAGCAGGGCCAGAGGAGGCCACAACGATATTGGCAGGGCTGGAAGGGCTCTGCTGTGAGGCCAGGTTGGGAGAGGTGGGGATGTTTGAACCTGGAGAAGAGAAGGCTCCAGGGAGACCTGCTGGTGGTCTTGCAGTGCTCAAAGGGGCTGATGAGAAAGGGGACAGACTTTTGAGCAGGTCATACAGTGAGAGGACAAGAGAAGATGGCTTTAAAGGGAATAAGAGGAGATTGAGATCAGATGCAAGGAAGAAGTTGTTTGCTGATGGTGGTGAAACTCTGGGCTGCCCAGAGGAGGTGTGGATGCCCTGTCCCTACAAATGTTCAAGGCCAGGTTGCATGGGCTGCTGAGCAGCCTGCTCTAGTGGAAGATGTCCCAGCCCATGGCAGAGGGGTTTGGAATGAGATGATCTTTCCAAGCCATTCTCTGATTTCCAGGTATCTCAAGGTTGGTAAAAGGCAGAAAGTTAACCACTTGTAGGTTCTTGGGAAAAGCACATACACAGTGTAGCAAGGAAAGGCTCAGCTTGAGCAAAACCCCTATGAGATCAATGAGAAAACTGCTGCATTAGGAAAAAAGGATCCCTAAGTTGGGAAAAAAAAAGTCTTGAAAGCTCTTGAAGGATTTGAACAGCACTCCTGTAAGATGGAACATCTGCCTGTCCATGGAGCAGCCCCTGCTGTGCTGTTTGGGGATCACAGAATGGGTTGGGTTGGGAAGGAGCTTTAGAGGTCATTTAGTCCAACACCCTGCAGCAGCCTGGGACATCTCCATCTAGCTCTAACGTGCAGAGCCAGTGCTGAGCTGGTTCACTTTGCACTGTGATTGACAAGCTGTCCATGTCTCTGGGTGCCTGTGCAGAGTGAGAGAAGTATTTGTTGAGCAGAGTCCTGGTGAAGCTCACTTGGCATGTTCTGCCCCTCCATGCTGACGTGCACTGAGCTCTGCTGGGCAGAGCAGCTTCCCTGCAATCCTTCACCAGGCCTCAGCTTGCCAGCCTGCCCAGGGCCTTAAAATAGCAAACTGATGGGAAGTAGCTTCTCACTCCAGTAATTAGTTTGCTTTGTTATAGAGGAAAGTGCTGTTGAATGGTTTAAAGGCTGCCAGAAGGTCCCATCTGTTCAAGAAGTACAGAGATGAAGTGCTGGGGCTGATTTGGGAGTGGGCAGTAGCACAGATTTATCTTTGCAGGCGACTCGGATTCCGCTTCTGAGCCCTTGTGAAACTCCTCTTACGCTGCTATGAAGTTGCAACCATCAGTAATGAGCAGGGAAGTCCTGTGTCCTGGTGGGGGAGGTTTGGGGAAGCTGCAGGGGTGCCACTGCACTGAGGAATGGTTTGAAATGAAGCATTGCCCAGCTCCAGCACTTCTGCAGGGCGACTTCATCTCAATTTGACCATGTAGCTCTGAGCCCTGCTCTGCTGGGCTGATCTGTGCCACAGGAGATCAGTGAGGAACAGCTAAGGGCCAAGGAGCTGATCATTTTCAGGCCTGTTACCCTGTTCTGCTTATGGCTCTCAGTGACTCATTTCCCCTGCAGTTTATTTGTTGTTGACCTATTATTAGTTCATCAAATTTGCTTCTGTCACCCCCTCCCAACTCACTTTGCTTAAAATGAAGTTGGAGGTTAGTACAGGCAGGTGGATGTGGAAGGGCAGGCTTAGGCTGCAGCATCAAACATAGCCTGAGGCAGAAGTGGCTGAGCTCTCAAGGTGCGTTGGAGTGGCACAGAACTGGGGATTTCAGAGGTGGTATTAACAAACTGAGAGTCACTCATTGTCCTCAGAAGGAGAGTGGTGGGAGGAAGGGAATGAAATTGAGGGGTGAAAACATGAACTGGAAAGTGCTGCTGTGTTGTGGCAGTTGCTGGAGATGGTTCACATGCAGCCTTGGGGACAGCCAGGCTGAGTTTGTTTCTGCTGAGCTGTGAGGCAGGCTGCTGGGGCTCACCAGCTTGCCTTGTGGAATGCAGTTTGACTCCTAATGCTTCCTTTCTGGGCTTTTCAGCACTTGCTGCTTCTGGGAGCTCTGCCTTCTGCTCAGGCAAAGGTGTTCAAAGCCTGTCAGTGTGTAGGTCTCTCCTTGTCTTTAGCAAAAGCACTTCCACTCATTAGACTGAGTCTGTGTGCAGGAGCCCTCCCAATGCACTGGTGACAAGGGATGGACAACAAGAAGTGACATCCCAGCTTGTTCCTCATGCTCAGGGTTAATTCTGCCTGTGCTGGTTCACTTTCTAGCTCTTGGGAAAGAGTCCTGACCCCCTTGGGAGAACCTTCAGTGAGAGCTGCAGTTGCCAGGGTTTCAAGGGTCAGGGCTGGACTGGTCACAGACACTCTCCATGAACCCCTCTGCCTTTCCAAAGGGAAGAGAAAGGGAATCAGGGAGAGAGACTGATGGGGTGGGAAGGAAACTAAACCAGCTGGGATGGAAATGAGAACAAACAAATGAAATAGAGACAGAGAGATACAAACCAATACCCAACCCCTGATGGCACTGGTGTCACCATTGTCACCACTGGTGCTGAGGGCAGGCCCAGACAGGGCAGAACTCAGCAGCAGATGGGACCCAGATTCAGGAGCTGGATTCTGGAAGTGGATTCAGGAACACACAGATTGGAGTCAAAAGGCAGAAGGGCAGAATCCTCCTTGGGCACTAGCCACTAAAGAAGAGATTTGACCCTGGTGATCCCTCAGCTTTCTGCTGAAGATGATGTCCATGGGCTGCAATCCCTTGTTGGACAGTTGAGGGTCACCTCTCCTGCTTGCTTCTCCCCACAGGTGCCACCTTTGCCTTCCTGCACCCCAAGGGGACACACAAGCTGTGGCAGTGCCCTTGGTGTGCCCAGGAGCAAGCTCAGCCAGAGCCTTTCTGCATTGCAGCCCTTGGCAGGAGCTGTTCCCACCAGCTTCTGCCTGCTAGGAGCAGCCCCTGGGTGTGCAGCCCTGCCCTGAGCTGCAGAGAGAGCCTCAGAGAGCAGAGCCTGAGCTGAGAAGTCAAACCCCTGAGCAGAATCAGCTCTGGTGTGGCTCAGACCAGGAGGCAGTGGTAAGGAGGTGGTGTTGTCTGGGCAGGTGAGGTGTGTAAAGCTGGAGTTGCTGCACTGGGGGTGTCTATAGTCTGGCTGTGATCTGTCCTGCAAAAGCAACACCAACAGCACCTGATAGAACTTTCCCCTACTGAATTATTGGCAGTTAAGTTAGTGCCAGGTGTCTGTTTTGATTTCTGCTGCAGAACTGGGGACTTGAGGGGAAAACTTTTGCCACTTCCATGATATAATACAGAATATAAATATTTGGAAGGGAATTACTGTGAGATCAGCAGAGACATCTGTTAAGCCTGCCTTGTATTTAGGGAATATTTGGCTCATAATTGAGATTTAACTGCTTTAGGAGTTGAAGACTCTAGATTTTTCAGCAGGATGGACTCTGATTTTAGCTGATAAGGAGGAATTTGCTGGGGGGAGAGGAAGGAGTGTGAAGCTTCCTGCAGGAGAGGGTTTTTCTGAGCTGTTTTTTCCCTCTAGTGCAAATGAGTCTCTTCTGATTGAAGCACTAATGACTCCCACAGCTTCTCAGGAGCATTATCAGGGACCTGTTTTCATTCTGTTATGCCAAATAGTTGGTTTGTGCTTCTTGTGTTTGCAGTCTTCATCCTGCTGCCCTGCTTTGCTGAGCTTTGTTTTACTCAAAGTGTTCCACGTGTAAAACCAGCCAGGTGGTCAGGAGGAACCAGACAAATCCTGCCTCTCCACCTGGACAGAGGCAAAATAAGTACCCATCACTGACCATATGTATTTCGCTGCCCATGGCCTCATCCATCCCCTCCCCGGGGCATCAGCAGCGAGTTGGAGTTCTGGCTCACCTGAGCGGCAGTGCTGAGAGCCGTGACAAGAGCCTTTGTGGTTTCAGGGTGAGTGCTTGTGCGGCGCAGGCTTGCCGAGCGCAGCCCTTCCCTGCAGCCAGAGCTGCTCTGCCCTGTGCTGGGCTGGCAGCGGGCACTGGGGGACAGAAAGCTGCTGCTGGGCGTGGCAGGAGCAGACTGATGGCCCCGGGAGCTGCCCTGCTGCCGCTCAGCAGCACCTCTGCGGGCTGGGCTCTTGGCATTCCCTGCAGGCTTGCTGTGAGCTTCGGTGCCTCCTAGGCAGGGCTGCAGCCTGGAGGCTGCGTGGTGAGCAATCCCCCAGCCCCCGTGTCACTGCCAAGGGGACAGGGTAAATGCAGATGGTTAATCTGAACTCGTTTACTGCAAGTTATTGCTGCTGGCTCATTCATCTCTATCTTGGAGGACATAGACATTACCCCGAGAATATGATTTTTAAAACTTAATGCTCTGTTTTTGTACAGAAAAAAATGCTTGTAACTTTTTGTACAAACCTTCAGCCAGCTTTTAATGGCACCATCTGCAAACTTGCAAATGGAACCTGACCCTTTTTCTGCAAGAGCGAAGTCATCAGATGAGCTGGAGTCAAATCATGAAGTCGAACTGCCTCAGAAATGCTCCTCTTCTCTTCCCCCACTCCTAAGATACGTTATTTTCTTTTATTTTAATTTCCTTGCTGGAAATTGAAAACCACACCAGAGTTCTTTGATCAGAGCACACAAATGTGTTTTCTTGTTCAGCAAAAACAATCAAGTTCTCCACAGCACTTGTGCCCCAGGTTTTGCCAGGCAATGTGCTGGCAGCGCCTTCCAGAACATAACTGCAGTTGGTGCTGCTTTTCAGGGTGCTCAGGATGGTTGCTGTCATGTGCCAGCCTGTTAACCTTCACAGGTGTCCAACCTAAGCATCCACAGAAAGCAGGAGAGCAAGGGGGAGGGAAATGCACAGGGTGAACCTGACTCATTCGCCTTGATTGAGGAAGGCTCTTGGCTGTGAAATTGTCTCCCAAGAGAGCTGATGCTGCACATCACACCTGGGGCACCTGGAAATGGCCCAGATAAAGTCCTGCAAAATGCTCTCTTTGTGCAGAAATTCCTGCTGGAGAGGACTTAATGAGGTGACCTAATAGGTCTCCTGCTGCTTTCAACTCCTGTAATTGTTGAAGCTTTACACATATTAAGTACATATCAGAACTCATCAACAGCTGAAATTAGCTGTGGCTTCTCAGCGCTGCCTTTGGCCACTGAAGTCATCTGTGGAAAACAGCTGTGGATGGATTTTGCTGCCTCCAGGAACAAAAGGCTCATGTCACTGCTGGGGGATTTTCAGTCCCAACAGGATAACTGCCCATTTCCAGACACTGCTTAACAGGCAGCGCAGAATAGGGCTCCCCAGGTTAAAGCCAGGTGCTGCAGTGCACTGCCCGGTGGCCCACGTCTCCCAGTAAAGACAGGACTTGGCTGGGTTCTTGGCATCCATTTCCACTGTCCTGCTTCCTACCTGTTGGCTTTTCCCTACCGTTTCCATTGATTGTAGCTTTGCTGGGGTGGAGAAGCAGTCAAAGTCTATTGCAGGAGAAAGGTTCAGGCTATTACTGGCCGGCAGGGGCAGGGAGGGGCTTCTGCCCCCCTGCTCTGCTGGGGCAGCTCTGGAGTCCTTAGCACAGCACAGACAGGGACCTGTTGGAGCAGGGCCAGAGGAGGCCACAGCAGGGCTGGGAGGGCTCTGCTGGGAGGTCAGGCTGAGTGAGCTGGGGGCGTTGAGCCTGGAGGAGACTTTCTGGTGGACTATCAGCACTTAAATTACAAAGCTGGGGACAGGCTTTTTATCGGGGCCTGTTGTGACAGGACAAAGAGCGATGGTTTGAAACTAATAAAAGAAATTTTCTACCCAGAGGATGGTGAAGCACTGGCCCAAGTTGCCCAGAGAGGTGGCAGATGTCCCATCCCTGGAACCATTCCAGATCAGGTTGTGTGGGACTCTGAGCAACCTGCTCTAGTTGCAGATGTCCCTGCTGGCTGCAGGGGGTTGGACCAGATGACCCTCAAAGGTCCCTTCAGCCCAAGGCAGTCTGTGATCACTGTGTAAGGTTGTCACTGCAGCTCACTCACAGGGCTTGGCTGAGGACAAGCTGTGGCTGGAGGGAAGGGTGTCTGACAGGTAAACCAACTGCAGTTGTCTGTTCCAAGCACAGATACATCCTGGGCACTGCAGTGTCCCCTTTGCCAACCTGCATCCTGTTGGCAGCCCCAAGGGACATGGACTTCTGGCTCCACATTTCTCACTGCTGCTGTGCCTGCTGGCTGGGGGCAAGGGTGCTTTGTGCTTGTCAGGGGCACAGCTCCTGCTGATGGGCTGTTGGATGGCAATTTGGCTCATAGGGACTGATCCACCACCAAAGGTGAGATCTTGTGCCATTAACACTGGTCTTCATCCACATGCTCCAGCAGCTGGGCTCCACTCTCATTTCTGTGCCTCCCTCCCCGTGGGGGACTCTGCTGTTCAGGCACCACATGAAGCAGTCATGTGCCAAGCGTCTGAGTGATGCACCTTATTTGCATAGATCTGAATAATGTCTGCTTTATTGTGCCATTAAACCTTCAATAAAAAGGAATTGCTTCTATAATTCAACAATAGGTTTATCAAAACACTCCACATGAAAGTCTCTGGTGTTAACCATCTGACAAAAGGTGGTACAAAGTTTGGAGACCTACCCAGCTGATCTTTTTCAGAGTGGACCATGAAAGGCCACTTGTCAGACCAGAGCACAGCATTTAGAGTGTTCTCATCTCTGCTTCCTAAGTCCACTCCAAGCCTTCCTGCAGAAAAGCTGCTTGGATCTGTAAGAGCATTCAGAAACCATACAAGAGCAGATATGGTGCAGAGGTAGGGAAAGAAAAGCAATGTGCTGCTTCCTCAGGCCTCCCCACAAAAATTCAGCTGGATGAAGCCAGCCAGCCCCTCCTCAGGGCATTTGTGCTGTGGTAGCACCTGCATAGTTCCTGTCAAAACAGAGAGGCAGGGCAGGGCCGGGTGTGGAGGAGATCCACAATCAAGATGGCCATTAAGAATGACCAGCAGGTCAGCAGACCTTCTCCATCTCTGCTCTGCCCTGGGGAGGCCATGTCTGGAGTACTGGGTCCAGTTTGGAGCTCCTCAGTTGAAGAGGGACAAGGAACTGCTGGAGAGAGTCCAGCAGGTGCTACAAAGCTGCTGAGGGGCCTGGAGCAGCTCTGTGAAGAGCAAAGGCTGAGAGCCTGGAGAGGAGCAGCCCCAGAGGGGATCTGAGCAGTGCTGATCAATAACTGAAGTATGGGGGTCAAGTGAATGGGTACAGACCCTTTTCAGTGGTGCCCAGCAATAGGACAAGGGGCACTGGGTACAAACTGGAACCCATCTGAACAGGAGGAGAAACTTCTTTGTTGGGAGGGTGCCGGAGCCCTGGAGCAGGCTCCACAGAGAGGTTGTGGAGTCTCCTTCTCTGCAGAAATTCCAAACCAGGTATGGCAGCCTCCTGTGGGTGTCCTGCTTTAGCTGTGGGGGTTGGACTGGATGGTCTCCAGAGGGCTCTTCCAACCCCCAGCAGGCTGCGATTCTGTACCCAAGCTGCTGGATGAGTTACCCAGGTGTTTCCCTCCACATCTGTAGAGCAGGTCCCCGGGCTCCACAGCTGCCCCTGTGTCCCTTGCAGGGGGCAGGCTATGCCCTTCACTCCCAGCTGACCTCGTGCATGCATCCCAGTGCCCTTCCGGTCGCTGCTGTGAGTCACTGCAGCAGGCTGTGCCCCTCTGCTGGCCTGGCGAGTGCAGGCTTGGAGCCGAGATGCTGGATGAGTCACAGGGCAATAAGCAGGTGCCTGAACTGCTGCTGTCAGAAATAAATGTGCAGGACTTGACTCTGTGTGCTGGGTTTTGCTGCTGTGGACAGCAGCTTGTCGCAGGAGCATGGCTGGGTTTGATGGGCCATGGAGCAATTTTCCCTGTTTAGGTTCGAGATGGAGATGCAGCAGGAGGAGCTTGTGCCGAATTCCTTCTGAATGAACCTGCCATTGCCTGAGGGATCTTGGCTGTGTCCTTACAGAAAGTGTTCCTTGCTTTGCATGGTTCAGAGACAGCTCCTCCTGGTGCAATCTCACCCTGCTTTGTCTGAGTGGGTTGACAAGGGAAGCAAGGAGGCTCAGAGGCACGTCCTCAGCTGTCCATGCTGCATGTTCCTTCACTGCAAGGGTCAGAGTACAACCAGAGAGGCTGTCTAGCTGCTGGGCTGCTTTCTCCCTAGGTGTACAGTCCAGGAAGACTTGCTGGTGCTTGGTTCCCCTTTGCTGCTAGGTAGCACCCCGAGAGATCTGACACTTGCTTTCGACAGTCAAAGGGTTGTCAAGTGCTGGACCAGGCTGCCCAGGGAAGTGGTGGAGTCCTCATCCCTGAAGGGATTTAAAAGCCATGGAAATGTGGTTCTGAGGGACATGGTTTAGTGGTGAGCTAGTAGAGCTGGGTTAACAGTTGGGCTTGGTCTTAAATGTCTCTTCCAACCTAAACAATTCCATGACTCTCATTCCGTACCTTCGAGAGATTCAAGACTCCCTGCAGCGTGAGGGCAAGACTCAGCTCCAGGCAGTAACATGGGAAGGAAGAAGTTCTTCATGGAAAAAGTGATTGGCATTGGAATGGGCTGTCCCAGGAGGTGGTGGAGTCCCCATCCCTGGAGGTGTTTAAGAGGAGGCTGGATGAGGCACTTGGTGCCATGGTTAAGTGAATTAGAAGGATTAGGTGATCCTAGAGGTCTTTTCCAACCTGGGTGATTCTGTGAACACTGAAGTGTAGGTGTCTGCATGGCCAAGGGTTGTTGTTGCTCACACTGGCTGCCTCTTTGGGGCTCTCTCAGCACCACTGACAGCTTGTGCTTCAGACTGGGAGCAGGAGAATAGAGATGAGGAAGATGCATGCCCTTGGAGATGAAATGAAAATCTCATGGAGAGGGAAAGGTGGTGCCCACAGGGATGCATCTTGAGAGTTTCTGCAGGATGCCCAGGGTTCACTGGTTGGAAAGAGCAGAGGAGGAGAAAGGATCCTGCTTGGGGCTGAGAAATGAGCTAAATGACCCTCAAAATCCCTTCAGCTCTGTCACCAGGAGCTGTTTTAAAATCTGCTTCTAGTCCTTACCGCTCTGTGATGGGCAGGAGAATCAGGATGGGGTTGATACTGCTATGGAGGCCCTGGCAAAGCCTGAAAGGCCTCTCGGGTCACCTCTCTTCCACAGGAGCAGCTCTGTTCTGGAGAGGTGGAGAAGGGAGTGCTGTGTTCAGAGAGGAAGCTCAGAGCATTGCTCCTTCAGACCAACCAAGTGAAGGCTGAGATGTGCAGCAGAGTGAAGAGGAGAGGGTTAAGGCACAGAAGAATGCCAGATGGATGAATAAATTCAGGTGGCAAAGAACTGAGGTTAGAAGAAAGTTTGTGGTGTCAGTGGGGAGGTCCAGGAGCAGGGAGCTTTTGGAAAGGTCTCAGAGAGGTGATGGCACAGGCTGAAAGTGTAACTGCCTTTAAAGCAGGTCGTGGAGCTTTCATGTGCAGTTGCTTATCTTAGGGAAGAGCTGGGTTTGGTGACCATGAGAAGTATTTTCCACCCTCCTGTTTCTGCATGTGGGCTGGAGGATGTTGAGTGTACTGCTGAGCATCCCCAGGACGCTGCAGAGTGTGTCAGAATGGAGGTGCCCTGAGTAGTCTGTGTTGGGGAAAGGAGAGCTGCAGGAGTGTTTCAACTTGAATCGCAGAATGGTTTGGGTTGGAAGGACTTTAAAGCTCACCCAGTCCAACCCCCTGCAGCCAGCAGGGATGTCACAGCTAGAGCAGGTCACCCACAGCCCCAAACACCCTGACCTGGAATGGTTCTAGGATGGGGCATCTACCACCTCTCTGGGCAATCTGGGCCAGTGCCTCACCACCCTCAGGGTGAAAAAATTCTTCCTTGTATCTAATCTAAATCTTCACTCGTTTCAAAGCATCCTCTCTTGTCCTGTCACAGCAGGCCCTGCTCAAATGTCTGTCCCCAGCTTTCTTGCTGAGCCATTTAAGTGTTGAAAGGCCACCAGGAGGAGGTCCTCCCTGGAGCCTTCTCTTCTGCAGGCTGAACAACCCCAACTCTTTCAGCCTTGCCCACAGCAGAGGGCTTTCAGCCCCTGGATAATTTTTGTGGCCATTAATCCAGTTTGACTCACAAGTAAATGCATTTAAAATACATTAGAAGAGAGAATCTTCTCTTGGCTTGTTCAGCATCCCCTTCATCCTTTGCTCTCCTCCACTACCACTTCTCTGCTTGGTCTTTGCTGCTCATTCTGCTTCCTGCTGAGGATGAGTGTGCAGTGCTCAAGCCCCTGCTCCAGCCTGGGGCATTCAGCAGGCCTGGTTTGCTGGCAGTGGCATATTGAGGTCCTTGGCTCAAGCCTGCAAATGCAGTGCTCAGCGCAGCCAAAGGCCGTGGGCTGTGTTTCTGCAGTTGCCTTCCCTGTGCTCTCCCCATTGCCTCTGGTGATGGCATTGCCTGCAGGACGCAGCACCAGGGGTGCTTGGCTGCTCGGTGGGTGAAAGCCTTCTGCTGGGGGTGGGGAGCAGTGGAGGAGCTGCGCAGCCCTGGCACCGGCCGTGCCAGCCCCGGGAATGTGTCTTTATCTCCCTGGTGCAGGCTGGCAAACTGCTGTTGCAATCATTGCAGCAAACAGCAGATAGGAGAGCAGCGTTCAGCTGCCTTTTGCTCGCTATCATCTTTCTTGCTCTCTTTTATTGAGCAGCAGTCGTTTCACAGCATTGTTTGACTGCACGTTTTCAGTGCCTGGCATTGTGTTGAGTTTCTGTTGAACATTTAAGTACAGCAGCAGTTTTATGCCTAATGGAAAAAGCAATAATTGTTTTATGAATACCAGAATTTGTCCACAGTAAGCCAGAGATCAGAAAGCACCAAGCGTGTCAGGTACAAGAGTGCTGCTCAGCTGGTTTTGTTGCACTCCTCTGCTGTACTCCTGGTGCAGGCTTGCAGCAGCCTTTGCTGTGCCAGCACACAAGAGCACTGACTGTGGATAACCATGGGTGCATCAGGCTCAACTAAGGACATCTTCCAGTTTCTGGGCTCTGCTTTTGTGCTTTGCCTGTCTAGTGACCTACTGAAATAGCTGTAGATCAGCATCCTGGCCTGTATCCAGGAACGGTGTGGCCACTGGGAGTCAGGGAGTGATTCTGCCCCTCTGCTCTGCTGTGCTCTGCTGAGACCTCACCTGTGGTGCTGGGGGGCAGCTCTGAGGTCCTCAGCACAGGAGAGATGTGGACTTATTGGAGCAGGACCAGAGGAAGCCACAGTTGGGCTGGAAGCCCTCTGCTGTGAGGCCAGGCTGAGAGAGTTTGGGTTGATCAGCCTAAAGACCTGCTGGTGGCCTTTTGGTACTTAAAGGGCTGATCAGAAAGCTGTGGGCAGACTTTTTATCAGGGCTTGTTGTGACAGGACAAAGGGAGTTGGTTTGAAACTGTAAGAGGGACATGGAGAGGGGAGAGCAGGAAGAAATGATTTACACTGAGGGTGGTGAGATCCTGGCCCAGGTTGCCTGGAGGTGGTAGATGCCTCATCCCTGGAACCATTGCAGGTTAGGTTGGTTGGGGCTCTGAGCAGCCTGCTCTAGTTGCAGATGTCCCTGCTGGCTGCAGGGGGGTTGGACTGGATGAGCTTTGAAGGCCCCTACCTACCCAGAGCATTCTGTGGTTCTGTCAGCATAGTCCAGAGTCCTCTAGAAGACCACTAGGAAATGAACATAGCCCCTTGGGGGAGAAGAGAAATTGAAGACAGAGCTGGGAGTACACATCTGAAAGCAAGCAGCAGTGAAATAGTGGTTTGGGGATAGGTGTTCTGCACCATGTTAACAGGCAGAGTGCTGCGGGGGTGGCAGGTGGAGCTCAGCGGTCAGGTGTGTTGATGGATGTTTGTGCTGTGCTGCTGATGGGTTGAAGGAAAGGAACCTTGGTGCTCTGGTTTAGCTGCTCCTTTGCCTTCGGGGGGAAGCCCAGCCCAGCCTGCTGCAGTGCTTGACTGTTAGGGACTGGGCTGGTGAGGGATCTTTGTGCCTTGGCTGGGGTTTGGATTGCTACTAACCTTGGGTTTAGCTTTGCCAGCTACGTGCTGGAAATCTGCCAAGCAGAGCAGCGGGTTCGTGCCCTGAGGCTTGTATGGTCTGAAGGAGAAGAGGCAGGGGTGGAGGGAGGGTGGAACTTACTGCCTAACCTTTGTCTTCTCCCCTTGCCGCCCTGCCCGCAGACCGTACCCAAGCCGATCGCGCTGGAGCCCTGCTTCGGCAACAAAGCTGCCGTGCTCTCCGTCTTCGTCAGGCTGCCTCGGGGGCTCGGGGGGATACCACCGCCCGGACAGTCAGGTGAGAAATCTGCCGTGGCATTAACTCTTTGATGACTGACTCCTTCCCCAGCAGTACCGACTCACCCTGCAGTGTCAGACTTGGTCCCGCAGCATTTGCTGTGCCCACGCTGCAGCAGAGGATGTGCTCTGCGTACGCTGAGCTCTGCTGGCTTCTGACCTGAGGTTTGATTCAATTTCTGGGGTCAGTTGGTGGATGAACATTTGATATTTGGATTACAGGTTGATTTATGGCTGGGGAAAAGGAGGCATCTGGTACAGACAGGTTTGCAGTAGTTACTTAGCAAAGAAACCTGTCTGGCAGCCTGTTCCCCCCTCCCCACCTCCGTCTGCAGACAGACGCCAGTCCCCTCGCAGCCTCCATGCCCTTCTAGGAGTGCTGGGCAAAGAAGTGTTCTCCATCCAGCTTCAGATTTCCTTGTTCCCAGCCATTGCTCACTTCAACCTGCTTGCAGAGCACTGAGACAATCTCCTGGGTAGTTTGTGATTTAACTGGGAAGCAGAGGGCCTTAAAAGAGGGTTTGCTGGGCTTGAGGTGGGGTGGTTTGGTTTTGAGCTTTAAGATTATCAATTGCAACCATTTACCCAGCACTGCCAGGTCACCACTAAACCATGTCCCTCAGCACCACATCTACACAACTTTTAAGCCCCTCCAGGGATGGGGACTCCACCACTGGCCTGGGCAGTCTGGTCCAGGCCTTGACAATCATTTCAGGGAAGAAATTGTTCTTCATATCCAACATAAACTTTCACTGGTGCAGCTTGAGGCTGTTTCCTCGCAGGTCTTGTGCTCTAGACCTTTCACCAGCTTCTGTGCCCTTCTCTGGACACACTCCAGCACCTCAATGTCCTTCTTGGAGTGAGGGGCTCAAAGCTGAACCCAATATTCAAGTGCTGAGTGCAGATCCCTGCCCCGATGCTGCTGGCCACACTGTTGCTGCTCCAAGCTGGGATGCTTTTGGCCTTCTTGGCTGATGGAGTTGCAGGGATGATGGACGCCTGGGAAGTGCAGCGAGCCCCCCATGCAGGAGCACCCTGGGGGTTCGTTCTAGCACATGTGCTGGTGCAGAGAGGGGTTAGGGGCTTCACGTCCACTAAACCCCACACTTCTTTCCAGCTTTTCCTGCTGCAGATGCTCTCCATAAAGCATGCAATGTTTAAAAGCTGCTCAAGAGCAGCTGCTGAAGTTTAATCTCTTAAACCAAAATGCTTTTCTTAATAAGAACTCCCCAAAGGGTATTGATTCTGTGGCTGGGAGGGGTTTGTCTCAGCAGTGGTGCAGGGATTTGTCCCTGTGGCCGCTGCTGTCCCTGACTGCTCTGCTCTGTCGCCGCAGGTCTGGCGGTGGCCAGCGCCCTGGTGGACATTTCACAACAGATGCCAATTGCCTACAAAGAGAAATCAGGCGCAGTACGGAACCGCAAACAGCAGCCCCCTGCACAGCCAGGAACCTGTATTTGATGCATGGACATCAGAAACTGTTTTAAACAAAGTGGAAAAGAAATGCCCAAGAGGAGGAAAGATTCCCAAGTTGTGTCACAAGAGACTAGAAGCACTCAAAACCTCCCACGAAAACCACCACCATGACTTCCTTGCACCCAGCTCTCTCTCATCTGCGTGACAGTTGGCTTGTTTGGCAGCTGCTGCCCCGAGCTGTGCCGACACCTGGCTCCGGATGGCTCCTGTGCTCCGCAGGGTTACCGGGAGGTGGTTCCGGCGCGGGCCCAGCCGGGCCTGGCGGGCGGCGTCTGGCGGTCAGTGTAAATACAGCAGCGGTCCCGGGGGAGGAGGCTCAGGTTTAGCCGTGGGAAGTGCTTTGTAGTTCCTGTATCTATCAAACTGCACAAAGGCAAGCGAGCAGCGGCTGCGGCCGTTGGCTCCCAGCACACAAACGCTACTGCTGACCTGCAGCATCTCCACCCTGTTCTCCTTCCGCGCCAGCTCTTTGCTCCTGCCCTCTCTGAGCAGAGCTCTCCTCCAGACAGAGTGGCTTTGGAGTCACCACGGTCCAGAGCATCAGCAGTTGGGAAGGCCTCAAGGACGATACCTCACCTCGCTCAGACCAGATGCAATACCTGGAGAGGCTGAAGGCTGCTTTTGAAGGACTCAGTGTTTACATAGTCTTAACCTGCTTGGAGTACACCACACACAAGTGCCTAGACTTGAACAGATCTAGGAAGGGAGGAGGCTGCTACACACACTGATGTTTGACGTCCTTAGCTTCCTTCTGAACGTCTGTGTGCACACAGGCAGAGCTGCCCGGGGCAGGGCTGGGTTCCCTATGGTGTGCCACACGCAGCATGGGGAGGGATGGCATTTTCCTGACCAACAAACCACTCAGCCAGAGGGGAGTGCCTGAGGGGAAAGCAGAGTGATGTTGTCTCCTGCTTTCACCAGCATTGCTAATAGAAGCAGTTTGTGGTGCAGGTCAGACACATGATATTTCTTCTGATTTTCTCTGCCCATTTGGCCTCTTTCCCTCCTCCTTCCCTCCTGCCATTCCTCTCCATGTGAGCTGTGCTGTGCTGGAGTTCAGAGCCATCCCTCAACAGCATGATTTGCTCCATCTCCTTACAGGGTGTAAAAGGCAACACTCCAGGTGCCAGATTATTTGAGGATGACTTTAAAAACAATTTCAAATAAAAAGCAAGCAGAGCAGCTGCATTTGGCCACAGGTTTGAGTTGCTGATGTTTCCCATTGGGATTGAGCTCACTTATATGCTGAAGGTGGCTTGTTGGTGACAGAAGGGACTTGTAAGAGATGACTCAGCCCTTGGGGGATGTGTCTGACCACCTGACCCACTCTCATTAGCTGGAATTGTGTTTGAGAGTTCAGGGTTGGGCTGGACACATCAGTCTGTGCATGCTGGTTCCCAGTGTCTCCCTTGACTCTGGAACGTGGCACAGTGCCAGGGCCACAGGAAGCTGTGATGGTGAAGCTGGTAGGAAGATGTTAGGTGGTGGTGCCCAGCAAGGCGTGCAGGCCTTGCTTAATCACAGCAAGGATGGCTCCATCCAGGTCACTGAGCTGCTGGCTTCTGTGGGGGACATCTGCTGCTTGGGAAATGGAGACCTGCAAAGCGAGGGGAGCAAAGGGAAAGTGCTCTGGAGCCTTCTGGCCAGGTAGCAACAAACCAGAGCACAGACAGCTGCCGCTGCGTGTGTGCTGCTGCACTGCTCAGCCGCTCCCCGGCTCTGGGATGAGCCATGCAGCCTGCAGGGGCTCTGGGGAGCACCACAGGAGAGACCTGGAGGGCTGCGTGTGTCCAGAGAGCAGCGATGGGGGCAGCCTGCTGGTGTGCAGACTGGGGTGGGGTTGAATTGTGATTTAATGTGCCAGTTTAATTGTGATTTAATGTGTGTTACCTCAGGTGGCTTCATCTCCTGAAAATCTGTTCCAGCTCCCTGTGTGTGTAGAGCTGACCTGAGCTAGAGAAATAATACTGGACTGAAATCCCTCTCTGTGCTTGCTTTACATGTCCATGGTCTCCATCCTTGTGTTCAGAGATGTCTTCTTGCCTCTCCAATGCTTCTTTGGGAGAACTACCAACCCAAAGGGAGAAAGCTCTTGTGCTGAAGTCTCCATATTCAGGACAGCATTTAAGCAGGAGCTTGAAGTTGTTGCTTAGGTTTGCCTGAACAAAAGCAGCTTTCAGAGCAGCAGGCCTGCAGGGGTGATATATTCTTAGACTAGCAAAGGGACAGAACTGTGAGGGTTTAGGGGTTTTACCTCCTCCTTGGCCCTGAGGAGCTGAGTTGTCTCATCTCAGTCGTGGAGTGTGCCCAGAAGTGTAGCCACAGAGTTCCATGTCAGATAGAATGGAGTGGAAAAGTAAATTAAAGATGTTGGAAAGCTGAGCAAAAATGATCAAACGCTGAGGTTTAGCAGAACCAGGAGCTGAAGAGAGGGACAAGAGTTATGCATGTAAAAGGAAGAGCTCCTGCAGGATGTGGCTCTGCTCTGCATCTTCTCTCCATGCTGGTGAGGGAAAAAGAATTCTCACACATTTCTCTGCTGCGAGCAGTTTCATCCCAACTGGAAAGTAAAATAGAGGCAAAGGTGGGAATGGGTGGGGGGAGGAAGAGTTGCTGGTGGTTATCACCTGGTCAGTACCTAGAGTGAGGGGTCTGTGGGTTTCTGTCTTTGGGAGGTGATGGGGTGGGGGAAAAACAACCTCAGTGGGTGGAGGATCTGTACATACATGACAGCACACCAGTTTTGCACTTGTACATAAACTATACAGCAGCCTGCAGAGGGTGGGGAGATTTCCAGTGTATATAAACCAGAAAAATATTGAATGTATTTTTGATGCATTTTCAGTGATGTATGAGTTTTGTCTTAATAACTTCTTCATACGGTGAGTATTAGTTGAACTTTTTTCCAGAGCTTTGAAGGAGCATCAAAAGGTCTTGGTGGTCTCTGGCAGTGTAAGGCAAGGAGGCATATCCTGACTTCACTCAAATGCATTTCACTGAGCTGGGTAAGCCAGGGGCGATGTGGCTCTTCCATGTCAAGGGCAGAAAACCCAACACTTGAGTAATAAATGTACTCAAAGTAGTCATTACCTGGAGGATTAGGTCAGCAGTTGAAGCCTCTACCCTGAAGTCTGTGCCAGTCATTTCCAATCAAAATCACTGTTCCCAAGTGTTTGTGGCTGGCTGAAGCTCAGCATTCCAAGGTGTCCAACCTCAGAGCATCTTTAGCCTTTGAGAGTAGCCTTTTGAAAAAATGCCCTGAAAACTCAGAAGTGTTGTGGCCCTTTTGCTCTGGGAAGCAGCAGTGCCCCTGGGGCTCCAGATGACATCCTCCTTTCTGCTTCACCATTCCTCCAGTCTCTTTGGCCCAGGATTTTCCCTGGACTGCTGTGGGGGTGACAGGAGACCCTGCCATGGCATGGGTTGATGGTTTGTGGGACACAACTTCTTGGGTTTGAAATGCACTGTACTGAAATTGCCAAAATAAAGCTGTGCACAATAGGGTAATGCCTGTGACTGAATCAGAGACTGCATCAGGTTGGAAGGGACCCTGAAAGCTCATCCAGTCCAGCCCCCTGCAGCCAGCAGGGACATCTGCAAGTAGAGCAGACTGCTCACAGCCCCAACGACCTGACCTGGAGTGGATCCAGGGAGGGGACATCTGCCACCTGGCTGAGCAACCTGGGCCAGGGTCTCACCACCCTCAGTAAAAGATTTCTTCCCTCTCTGTAGTCTGAGCTCCCTCTTTTAGTTTAAGCCATCAGCCCCTGTCCTGTCACACGAAGGCATAGCACAGGGCACACCAAGCTGTGCTGGCATGGTGCCACCAAGGCCTGGCAGTCCCTGTTGTGGCAGTTTATGAAGTCAGTACTTGTCAGAAACATCTTTCTCTCTGCAGTCAGCGTTTACCACAGGGCACTCATGGGGGTGGCTGCCTGGTTGCTGAACGGCAGCTCAGCTGGCCTGGGCCTCTTTGAGCTGAGATGAGCTTTAGATGAAACCTCCTCAGTCAAGGGGCTGAAAGCAAACCTCTGCCTTGCCCCTAGCCCACTGGAACTCCAGTGCCACAGCGATGGGGCTGCTTCTCCATCCTGGGCTGCCCCTGATGGCAGCAGCTGAGACCCCACGTTAGGGACAGAGCACAGCTGCAGCTGTGGCCCTGGCAAAGCCGGAGCCGCGGTGCCGGGAGCGCCTGCGGCAGGTATCTTTGCTTTTCTGGCTTTGTTAGGGAATGCCAGAGGGGCAGGGAGGGGCTGGGCTGTTGGCGCCTCCTGAGCTGAGCTGCAAGAGCAGGTTGGGAGAAGGAGCTGTGCATGTTCCACCTGGGGGACACAGGAGCAACGCGAAGCGGGGGGCTGGGGGTGCCTCTGTGCCTCCTTGCTTGAATGTCAGCACAGTCATGTTTCAATGGAGCTGTCCGTGCCGGGGGTGCTCTGGCAGGGGGTGCTGGGGACCCCCAGCTGCTGTGCTGCTGTGGCAGGGCAGGTTGTGTGCGGTTTAACACTACCCAGGCCGTTCTCGTTCATCTCCCAGCCACGGGAGCTCTTCAGTCATTGCCTCTGCACTTATCTTTAACTCCACCAACCTCTACCAGAAGGGGAAAAAACCTCAACCCCAAAGCAGCAGAACTGTGGAGGAGTGTGCCCAATGTCAGTCCATTATTGGGTTTTGCTTAAAAAGCAAACAATGGAGTTTTCTATTACTCTGAAATCTGTGCACAATAAATGTTCTTGAAGATCCTTGGATCGGTTCTAGTCTGGATTCTTTTTTTTGTTGTTGTTGTTGCTGTTTGTCCTGTAATTCTTTCCTATTCCTACCTGTGTTCAGACCTGAGCTTAGTTTGTTAATATGTATGATTTAGCATTTCTTGCATTCATCTGTAAATAGGAGCGAGTGCTGTCAGCTGCCGGGGGCTGGGGTGGCCCCCGCAGCCCTTCAGGACTGCAGGGTCGGGGTCGTTCTTTTGTATTGTACAATAACAGCTCATTTACAGCCGGCAGGAGGCAGTTCTTGGGAGGCCTGTGCATTTTAAATACAAATGTGAAGTACCTGTATATAAACACCAGTAAATAATGCAAACCTTTCCTCTGAAATAAAAAGTAGCTGATCTGGTTAAACTTCCCTTCTCCCACTTGGTTGGTTTGGTTTCCTTTGGGGTTTTTGTTTGGGTTTGTTGTTGTTGTTGTCAGGTTTTGTTTTGTTTTGTTTTTTGTTTGTTTTTTTGTGGGGTTTTTTTTGTTGTTGTTGTTGTTTTTTCCCCTTTCTTAAGAGTGAAGAAATAGCTCAAGGTGCTTTTAGTAACTCCTGGCTGGGAGAAGGGGGAGATTCTGCCATGCTGGTGATTGATCTCAAGGTGTTTGTGAGACCACATCTGGAGTACTGGGTCCAGTTCTGGGCTCCCTGGTTCCAGAGAGGCAAGGAACTGCTGGGGAGAGTCCAGCAGAGCATACAGAGGTACTGAGGGGCCTGGAACAGCTCTGTGAGAAGCAAAAGGCTGAGAGCCCTGGGGCTGAGTGTCTGCAGAAGAGCAGCCTCAGAGGCCATCTGAGCAATGCTCAGCAAGAGCTAAGCAGTCAGGGGCAAGAGGCTGGGGCCAGACTCATGTCAGGGGTGCCCAGGGACAGGACAAGGGGCAGAGGGCACAGTCTGGAACCCAGGAGGTTCCACCTGAACAGGAGGAGAAACTTCTTTGTTGTGAGGGTGCTGGAGCCCTGGAGCACTGCTCTGCAGAGATTCCAACCCCACCTGGGCATTGTGATCCTGGACAAGCTGCTGTGGGTGCCCTGCTTTAGTGTGTGGGGGGGCTGGACTGGATGATCTCCAGAGGTCCCTTCCAACCCCCACCATGCTGTGTTCTCTCTGTTTCCCTGAGCAGGCTGTGTCCTCCCTGTGCCAGGTGCTGCATTTGGAAGGAGTCAAAGGGGTTGTGGCCTCCACCAAAGCACAGGGGTAGCTGCTGTGCCCACACTGCCCTGCAGTCTCCCAAGCCCATCACCCTCCTCCTATGGTGCCTTCATTAAGCTCTTGTCCCTGATCTTCTCCACAGCTGCCTCTGAAGGCTGGTGGAAAGGAGGAGCATCCCAAAGTGGTGTCCAAGACTTCATTGTAGAGGAAGAAGGAGCTCATCCTCCATGCAGGTCATGGGCCGAGGAGAGTTTTTATTTGCTGCAGCCTCCTCAGTGCTGGGCTCCTGAGTCCTTGCTGTCAGGGTGCACTTGGTCTTGGGCCACTGCATTAGCCCCAGAGCTCAGGGCCTCTGCACTCAGGGTTAAATAAGCCCAACAGGAACAGACAATCTCAGCCTCTTCCTTTCCCTCCTCACTGCTCTTTTTCCCCACTGAACCACTCCTTCCCCTGAGTCAAAAGAGAAGAATCTGACTGCAGACTGCATCATCCAAAGAGTCTTGCCAATGATTTTTTGCAGCCTTCTCAGCTCTTGGTGCCAGCTGTGTCCTGGATGCACAGCAAAGCTAGGAGAGCAAAGTCAGAGGTGACCTCTTCTCTGCTACCCCTTGGAAGCCTGCGTGCAGCACTCCTGCCCCCAGAAGCAGCCTCCTGCCGCCTCACAATCCCTTGTTCCCCATTTATTTTTATGTCCCTCCTTGGCTCTAGAATTAAGCACTGCTGGGATGAAGCAGAGTTGAACCTGGCATTTATGAGCCATGGTGGTTTCAATCAGCACCATCTCCTCAGCCCACTGTGCTGCCTCTTCCCATGGCATTACACTTGGATGCCAGAGCCCAGCGCATAGAAGTTGCTGCCTAGCAGCTCTCTAGAGGCACAGCCTGGAGTGCCCAGCCTGGAAATTAAGTGGACAGGGGGCTGGGGGG
>WBNM01033585.1:105247-130111 GCA_013399055.1 Ramphastos sulfuratus | reverse complement strand
GGGGGGGGGGGGGGGGGGTGGGGGTGGGGGGGGTGTTAGAGCTTGTCGAAGCTCATTTTGGACAGCAGGCTGAAATGCAGAGGTATGGAGCTGTATTTCATCCCTGCTCTGATTTTCCTTCTTGTGCTGTAGCAAAAAGGAAGGAGTGGAAGAGAGGATGGAGATGCTCCAAGGCTCTGTGTCTGGCCAGGAGGATGCTCCTCTCTGTGTCACTCGTGGGCACAGCCAGGCCAGGAGCCAGAGGTGCCCAGCAGCCCTTCTTTCCACAGGGCTTAAACGTCCACCACCTCCAGTAGAAGGGCAGCAGCTGAAGTCCTTCTCCAATGCAATCAGTTTAGCTTAACCACTTGAAAGCTGCAGCTGCAGGCAGCCTGGGCTGGGCTGTGCTGGCCTGGAGGATGTTTCTCCTTCCCCAGGGAAAAGCTGGGCTTGGGGGCAGCTCTTGGGTGTGTTGCACATCACTGGTTGGTGGTGAAATCTCCTGGTGGAAGCATGAACATTAATGGGAAGAGGGGAGGAGAGAGGTGTCCAGGTGAGCCAGAGCTCCACAGCTGGCAGAGAAATCATGTTGGGAACAACAGTTTGCAGCAGTTGTGTTTCTCCCTGGCTGGAGGGGGCTTTGTCTGCCCTCACTTCTGTCACATATCCAGGTCTGGCTATGGCACAGGATGACTGTCCCACGCCCACAGACCAGGGTGCTGAGCTTGGGTGAGTGGCCACCTGCCAAGCAAAAATGGAAAATGAATCATACCTGAAACATTTTCACAGCACATTTCAGGTTCAACCAGCTGGAACTTTCCCAGGAAATTTTCTTTGTGTCCAAAAAACTCCCAGCTGGTGAACTAGCCCACACGTGATGGGGAAGGAAACAGCCTGGATGAGGCTCCCAAGACTAATCTAACCCTCAGAATCACACAAAAACAGAGTGGAAGGGGTTGGAAGGGACCTCTGGAGCTCATCCAGTCCAAATTCCCTGCTAAAGCAGGGCACCCACAGCAGCCTGCCTAGGATCACAATGGCCAGGTGGGGTTGGAATCTCTGCAGAGAAGGAGACTCCACAACCTCTCTGGGCAGCCTGCTCCAGGGCTCCAGCACCCTCACAACGAAGAAGTTTCTCCTCCTGTTCAGGTGGAACCTCCTGGGTTCCAGTTTGTGCTCACTGCCCCTTGGCCTGTCCCTGGGCACCACTGACAGAAGTCTGGCCCCAGCCTCTTGCCTCCCACCCTTTAGCTCTTGCTGAGCATTGCTCAGATGGCCTCTGAGGCTGCTCTTCTGCAGGCTCTCAGCCCCAGGGCTCTCAGCCTTTACTCCTCACAGAGCTGCTCCAGGCCCCTCAGCATCTTCACAGCCTCCACTGGACTCTGTCCAGCAGTTCCCTGTCCCTGTTGAACTGGGGAACTCAGAACTGCACCCAGGAGTCTTTGTCTCTCCTCTGCATCCTCAGCTGCTTTGCTCATGCATGAAGACCAATATGGTGTTCAGGAAGAAAAGGGCAACATCTGTGGGTGCAGCCCTGAGCTCTCTTTGTGTTTAGGCCCTGACTTGAGCTTCACTTGGAATTTTTATGTAGGTTTTTCATACATTTGTTTTCCAGAACAGCTCTTTCCCCCCGAGCTGGCAGAGCTTTCCATTTGCCTCTAATCACTTTCTCTGTGATCTCTCTTTTTTTTTTAAGGATGCCAAAAATAACTCACAGATGTTCATGGCATGTGTAGAAGTCTCCTCAGTTGGCATGAACCACCACCCTCCCTCCTCCTCCATCTGCCCTCCCACTGTGCCCAGAGGGAGGGTGCAGCACCAGCCACCCCCAGTTATTTCACCCACCCAGGGTGCCCAGCAGCAGCTCAGGCCAAGTGGCTCCACGTGCCACTGCTTGTGCTCCAACTGTTCCCATCCCTGCTCCATCTTCCAGTGCTTCCCTCCTCCTCCTCCTCTGCTGGCACCAGCCTTGAGCTAAATCTTCCCAAGCTGCTCCCAAATCTCTGCATGTCTCAACCCCACTTGCAGTAGAAGCAGCCCCAGGACTGGTGTGGGTTGGTGTCCCCTTCTCAGCTGGCACTGCTGTCTGCATCTCAGCAGAGTTGGCTTTTCACCTTCGTGCTACAGGAGCTGGAATTCCAGCCAAGCCCCACTGCTCTGCCACCCCCCAGAACATCCCCCCCTCTGCACAGAATCCCAGCCTGGTGGGGGTTGGAAGGGACCTCTGAGGATCATCCAGTCCGAGCCCTGCTGCTAAAGCAGGGCACCCCCAGGAGGCTGCCCAGGCCTGCAGCGTGGAAGATGGAACCTCCTGGGTTCCACTCTGTGCCCATTGCCCCTTGTCCTGTGGCTGGGCACCACTGACAAAAGTCTGGCTCCATCCAGTCTGCCCTTCAGCTCTTGCTGAGCCTTGCTCAGCTCCCCTCTGGTGCTGTTCTTCTGCAGGCTCTCAGCCCCAGGGCTCTCAGCCTTTGCTCTTCACAGAGCTGCTCCAGGGCCCCTCACCATTTTTGAGCCCGTTGCTTTCAGCTGCCCTTCCAGCACAGGACCAGGAAGCTCAGCAGCAGCCTGGCCACACAGGCATGAGCAGCCTGGCATCACAGACAGGAGCAGGAGGGTGAGGAAAATGCATGTGTGCTTTATTCATGGATATGTTTGACTACTGAATGTACAGAAGAGAAGTACAGGTCACACCCCAGCAGCTCAGGCTGCCACCAGCCACCCTTCCCTGTGTGCCAGCAGCCCTCACCACCCCCTGCTGCTCACCAGGTTATTGCTCTAGCACCAGCTCCATGCTGCAGCATCTCCCACCCTGCTCACACTCCTGCTTGGGCAGCCAGGTGGTGCTTGTACAGACACCACATGTCAGGGGCTTTCAGCACTCCAAACCACTGGAAACGGTGCTGAGCTGCCAGAAAAACAGCTCAGTGGCTGCAGGAAGTTTGGCTGCTGCTGTCCTGCTTTGCTTTTTGCCTCCCATGGCTCTTTGTGCTTGTGGAAGCCCCTGAGGCACGGAGCATCTCCTGAAAAATGGCCTCCTCGGCTTGGTCAGTCCTTTGCCTTCACAAGCAGCTGCTTGCAGTGGGTAGTTTGCAGCTTTCAGGTGAAGATCAGTGGGTCAGGTCACAGAGCTCAGCACCAGGGAGATTTCACCCAAAGAAGTTCCTGACTCTTTCCAAGGGAAAAGGAGAGGCCATGGCACCCCTGTGCTCGTGGGCAGGGAGGGATGGGACAGGTTTTGCTTCCTCCAGAAGGAATCAAACCCATCCTGTTTTGGCAAAGCTTGACTGGAGAGCAGGCTGGGAGGGAGCTTTGCCATCCAACCTTGGCCAGAGGGTGAAATGATCAGGCTAAAGTCATGCAGGTTTGGTGACTGCTGCTGCTTTGAGTTCTGTGGCATGTGGCTGCCCAGCCCAGCCCCCTTGCCCTGTGCCACATTTGCTTCCTTTTGAAGCAAGCCCAGACCAGGGGAACCCATGGGAGTAGAGAACCTGGGCTGAGACAGCATTTGAGGGATGCTGGATCCAAATTCACAGCACAGGACAAAGGCTGAGGACCCTTTCCAGACCTGCAGCCTCCACTCTGTAGATGCTTTTGAGGTCCCTGAATGAAGGCCTGAGGAGGAGCCTCTCCAGCAGCCAGCCATGCCCACTGCCTCGCTGAGCTGTCTGCAGGCACCCTGGCAAACCTTCACCATGCAGTGCCTCTGTGATGATGATCCATGGTGCTTGGCCATCACCCTCCACAGCCTTGGGGCACTTGTGGCTGTTGAGCTGCCATCCTTCCACAGCTAAGGGACTCCACCTCCACCCTGGACAGCCTGCTCCAGGGCTTGACAACCCTTTTGGGGAAGTTGTTTCTCATGTCCAACCTAGACCTCCCTTGGTGCAACCTGAGGCTGTTTCCTCTTGTCCCATCCCTTGTTACTTGGGAGAAGAGACCAAGCCCAGCTGGCTGCAGCCTGCCCTCAGGGTGTCACAGAAAACCAGAAGGTCTCCTCTCAGCCTCCTCTTTTCCAGCTCCCTCAGCTGCCCCTCACCAGCCCTGTTCTCCAGACCCTTCACCAGCTATGTTGCTCTTTTTGGACACACTCCAGCATCAAAATGGCCTTTTTGGAGTGAGGGCCCCAAAGCTGAACCCAGTATTTGCGGTGCAGACTCACCAGTGCCCCCAGTACAGGGAGATGATCTCCGCCCTAGTCCTGCAGGGCTATGGCACTTTGAAGGGAGCTAAAGGTGCCCATTGCACCACCTCCCTGCCTGCTTTCCTGATCTGGGTGAGCCTCTTGGCACTGAAGATCTCGTGTGCAGGTTTCAGCTCAGGGTGTGACTGGCACAAGATTTGGATCTCGGCGTGTTCCTTTGCACAGCCCTGGATTAGGGTTTAGGTGCTACAGTCCTGAGAAGCTTGAGGAGCACAAGTTTGGACAGGACACAGGCAGGAGGATTTCTGTGCATGTCTTAGACATCCACAGGTGCTCAGCTGAAAGCAGGAGTGGCTTCATGTTGGACCAATCCCCGAGAGAGCTGCTGCAGGCTCTCCACCAGACCTGAAGCAGTAAGCAGAGGAAGGTGTTCTGCAGGGAATGGGAACACAAAGGAGTGGGCTTTGGTGTGCCAGCTGCTGCCAAGCCTTTCTGTGCATCCAAACACTGAGAAGACAAAGAGGGTCTTGGAGGAGGACAAACCAAGGAATAAATGAGCTGCTGCCAAGCCCAGGCCTGAGCTCTGAGGGAGAATCAGGACCTATTCCATGCCTGCTGTGGTGGTCACCCTGGGTAAGCATTTGTCCTGGGAAACCTTCTCCTGCTCCCCAACCACTGCCTCACTTGCCTTGAGGGGTTCAGTCCCCAAGGAGGCACTGAGAGTCCTCAGCTCATCTCCTAGGGGGAATATCACCAAATGCTCAGGTAGCCCAAGGTCACACATCAGCTTCCTGACATTTGTCCTCAGCCTGCAGCAGGGCTCTGGCTGAAGCTCTTCAGCAGCCACTGCTAACCTGAGACAGCAAAGGCCTTCACAGGCTGACCTGGACACAGCTGCTCAAGGAGGGCAACCGTGGCAGCCCACTGCCCATGGCATGAGTGATGCCTTGGCCTCCCCACAAACTGCCTGGGCATTTCTGTCCCCAGGGTGGTACCTGGCAAACCTTTTCTATCCTGTCTCTTCCTCAGACCTCTAATGAAATGCCCTGACTGAAGCCCCTCTGCCAGACTGGTGGGCACACAGGTGGCACATGAGAATGGGAAGTGTTGGGTTCACATCGAGTCCTGCCCATAGCCTCCCACAGTCAGCCCTCGTGGAGAAAGGTCAGCTTGGGACAGTGTTGGCCCCTGGTTGGTTGGATGTGACAACAAAATACCTACCCAAAAGGTTTTACAGGAGCAGTGAAGAGGGAGAGGGAGAGGGAGAGGGAGAGGGAGAGGGAGAGGGAGAGGGAGAGGACTCCTGTTTCTGCCTGAGCAGGGCACCTCTCTCTAGAGGGAGCACCTCGGGGAGGTGTCAGCCTGCAGACTCACAGCAGCTGCAGGCTGTCCATGGTTTCAAGAGGGGGATAATCCCTGCCAGGCAGTTTGCAGTGTGGTTACTTAGTCCACCCCCGAGGTACTGCAGGCCCTTTTCTGGTGACCAAAACCACCTTCCCACCGCTGCTCTGGGCTATGCAGTCTGAACCAGGTGGGCTGCCCCTCAGGTCCTGAGCGATCCTGGAGACAGTCTGAACTCCACATCACTTGACATGTCCTGTGGAGAGCCCCACAGCAGGAGCCAGGGCTTCAGGAGCCCTCCTGACAGCTCATCCTTCAAAAGTCTTTCCCCTCTTGACTGAGGCAGGAAAAAATCATTTCCTCCATAGCTCTCATTTCTTGGCTCGACCTTCTCCTTCAGCTTTTCCCAGGGAGTTGTCCGTGGCTCTGACCGGGCCCACAGAGAGCTGGAGTGACAAGAACCAAAGTGTGAGGTGGGCAGGTGGCCAGGACCAAGGCTGAGGTGGCTGTCGATGATTGTATAAAATCAAAGCGGTTGACAGGCAGAGGAGGGGGAAGGGATGTCCACATCCTGGCCACCCCTGCCACCCCTCCCTGCTCCCCCAGACAGTTACTGCTCTGCTCGTTTTGTGAAGAAACCAACACAAAGAGTCTGTGCCCGGTGCGTGCCCACCCTGCCTCACATGGCAGAGAGGCTCAGCAGGGCAAGGGCGGGGAGGAGCCACATCCGCGGCGAAGAGGCTGCCCAGCGGCAGGCAGCTGCTGGGCTGGAGGTCCCTGATGCCAGCCGAGTGGAGCCCCGCAGGAGCCTCTCCTCTCCAGCCACCTGCAAGAGAAAGGAGGCAGCATGGGGCGAGTGGTGCAGGTGCTCCCCACCTTGGTCCCTCTGAGGGACCTCCTGGGGCTCTGCAGCCTTCTCACGTGCGTGTGTGCAGAGGGAGGCAGGGCTGGTCTCAACACCCCAGCTAGACTAAAGGTCAGCTCAGCTCTCTTGGAGGTGGTGGTGAAGGTAGTTGGCAGCACCGTGGCACACAGCAGGGTCACCTTGTGGGCACTGTGCTGGGCATGCAGCCCACAGGTTTGAGCACTGATGGAGATGCCTTCGTGGGTGCCTGGGTGCCTACTCTGGTCAGTGGAGATCCATGCGGCCCAGGGAAGCACTGCTGGCCAGCGTCTTGGCCTGGTGGCCTCTTCAGGTGGAGGTGTTCCCTGGGTGAAGGACATGCTCCAGCCCCTCAAGGTCCTTCTTGCAGTGAGGGGCCCAAGACTGGCCCCAGGACTGGCCATGCAGCCTCGGCAGTGCTGAGTGCAGAGGGACAAGCCCTGCCCTGGTCCTGCTGGCCACACTATTCCTGCTCTGAGCCAGCAAGCCTCAGGAAGTCAGCCAAGCCTCTGCGTTATGATCTCCAGGATCCTCATCTAACAATGGAGAACCTGTGTTCCAGGCAGCCAAAGTGTTTGGCTGAAGCCATGCAGCTGCTCTGCGGGAGAGTGAGGAGCCAGAGCCATGGTCCTGGCTCCCCCTTCCACACCTCTGAACACCCCAGGGGGCTCCCAGCACTCCTACACAAACTGTGTCACTGAGGCACCCGTGAAAGGAAAGAGAAGGTGGCCAAAGGCAGGAGAGCAGGCTCAGCCCTGTGCTGGATGGTGGGGAAGAGTATGTGAGGGCATGAAGAAGAGGGTGAGTCAGGAGCTCCAGGAGGTGGAGGGGAGGTTGGATGTCTGCTCGTAGCTGAAAAGACACAGATGGAAGAGGGAGTTGAGGTGAGAAGGGCATGGAGGAGGTAAAGGCACAGCCAAGCATCCCTTGGGAGCAGGTCAGCCCTCTCCTACCTTGGTGGGCTGGAGGTGCTCAAAGATGTTCTCTCTGAGGGTTGCCACAGCCCTGTTGGCATTTCGCTCCTGCTTGTACATCTGTGTGGTGGGGGGGATGGACGGGGCCACGGCTGCGTTCAGGTAGGTCCCATTGCCAAAGGCTAGGATGGCATTTTCTTGGGGTGGGGAAGAGATGGAGAAAAGTGGTGTCAGGGCAGCATCTTCAAGGGCAGGCACACACAGAGCCCTTTTGCAGCCTTGCCTTGGCTACACCACCCACACACACGCCCGAGGGGCCTCAGAACTCCTTTGCTGAGAGAGCAGGGAGCTGGACAGCTGCAGCCTGATGAGCAGCAGGGTACCTGCGTTCACCAGAAGCCTCACCAGCCCGCGGGGGGTGCGGAGCAGCAGGCAGCCCGTGACAGGTGGCACTTACGGAGGCAGATGTTGTGGGTGAAGAGGCGCAGGAAGCTCTCACACTCTTCCTGCCGGTTGCCGCTGGCGTTGCAGGTGCACCAGGGAGCTATGCTGGAGGTGGAGTTGTCGACGTAGTTGGGTGTGATGGGGCTGCCTGCCGGGAAGGAGAGGGTTACCACAAGGCTGGTACTTCAGGAAGGGACAAGGAGTCCCCTCCTTGCTGCACTCCTGGGTTGCTTACAGCTCAGCTCAGCCCCTCCATGATGGCAGCACAAGAAAGCCCTTCCAGTGCTCGTGGCACAGGTCTGGTTTGCTCCCAGGGAAGAGAAGAGGGCAGACACAACTCTCACGCCCACCTCACCACCGCTGGAGCCTGCTGTCACTCTAAGCAATGGGCATCTCCTGGGAACTCAGGTTCTCCATGAGCATTCCAAGTCTGTCTGGAAAAGCCAAGCTCAGCCTCCAGAACACTCAGGGGCAACAGTGGAAGGACTAAACCAGAACAAAATCTTGACCCCAAAGCCTGTCAGTCTGTCCTGCTGATCAGGGTGGGCCAAGGCCAGTGCCTGTTGATGCTTCTCTTCTGGCTCTGGGTGTGCTTGTGCTAGCAGTAGCCAGCTGGGTTTCTGCAGCATCTGAAGAGCCAGTGTGGCATCCTCTGAAGGCAGCAAGGTGACAGTGGATGGTGACTTCCAGTGACATCACTGGTAGTAGCACCAAAGAACCTCTGATAGAATCATAGAGTGGTTTGGGTTAGAAGGAACTCCAAAAGTCACCCAGTCCAACCTCCCTGCAGGGACATGGAGCCTCATCTTGAGTATCTCCAGCAATGGGGCCTCAGCTACTTCCCTGGGCAACCTGTGGCAGTGTCCCAGCACTCTCATGGTGCAGAAACTTGTTCTAACATCCAATCTAAATCTCCTTTTCAGTTTCAAACCACTGCCCCCTCATCCTATTGCTCCAGGCCTTAGAGCAGATGCCCTGGCACAGCCCACAGTGTTCCACCTGAGACAGAAGCTGGGGTCTTGCAGCAGCTCATAGGGCATGGTTTCTGCTTCCGCTGCAGCTGGCCCAACATTACCCCTGCTCACGGCTTAGGCTGCCTCTCCAATCATGCAGAATGCCCAGCACCTCCCTTAGGCCAGTCCCAACTCGCCACCTCAGAGAGTCAGAGGAGGCATTTGGCACCCAGGGGTGCTGGCTGGCAGCCCCGAGCCCGTGACCCTACCTATGATGCCCGTGTAGGCCAGCAGACAGGCGGCGTAGCTGTCCCGGCGGCAGCCGCTGCCAGCCTGCGGCGACGGTTGGCAGTTGAACTGGAACTCGGCATAGCGAGACCTGTGGGCAGAGCACAGAAGGTTAGCACAGTCGGGCAGGGCACAGGGCTCTGGGGCCACAGGCTTCTGAAAGAGAGGGACCTGCCCAAGTGGGTCAGGAGGAGGCCATGGAGATTGATCATAGGAGTAGAGAAACGTTTTGGGTGGAAAGGATCTCAGCTTGCACAGTGCCTTGGTCAAAGCACCAAATCACTTGGCACAAAGCAGCTTGCAGTCACACTCTGGGCCAGGCTGGAAGCTGGTGCATCATTCAGACATTGCCAGGCTGCCCTTGGCATGTAGCTGTCTTGCTGGCTTGGGTGGGTAAACTCTGTAAATCCTGCTGCCAACCAGATCCTTGCCAGCTAATCCCAGCAAATATCTGTTAGCATGCAGGCATCCGGTTTGGCCATTGCTGGGGCATCTAAGACGTCCACATGGGGCTCTCAGGCAGGGCACAGAACCTACCCGAGATTCAGATCTAAACAGGCATCCCACGGCCAGGTCAGAAGGCATCTCACGTGGCACTTTTGCTGCTTAGGAAACTCCAGCAAGCACTGGCACTGCTGCCACTTGAAAGCAGCTCATCTGTGTGTGTCTTATCCCTTCAGACGGCAGCCTGCAGTGCCTGAACTGTGACCCTCAAGGCTGGCTCTGCCTGGGCAGTCTTGGGAGGGCTGAGCATGCTGCTCCTGCCAACCAGCCTGTGTCTCCCAGACATGTGCTGCTGCTCCTGCTCGGCACTGGCGCTTAGACCTGAGCTGTCCTGCCCACTTCTCTTCTCCCATCTTCTTTGTTTCTCTTGTTTCCATATTTGCCCCGTACCAATCTCTTTCTCCCAAGGCCTGGTCACCCTATTTCATCCTGCATCATTTAGGGGAGGAAGGTACTGATGGGCCTGTGTTATTCATGTCAGTAGAGCTGTCCCCTCGGGGTGGGAAATCCAAGGGGTTACAGCTGTGTAGAAGCTGCAGGAGGACCAAGCAGTGCAGGCAAGGTCAGCCCCGCACTATCTTACTCCATTTCTTTCAAGGGCCATGATTTGTTACTGCCTCTTCTCCTGGTTTCTGCACTGCTGGTTGTGACCGGGTCACACATCAACCCCTTGCTCCCGCCGTGTCCCCGGAGGATGCTTTCTGTTATATATTCAGCGAGCAAAGAACCAGATAATTAACAGCTGTGCTGCTCGCAGGAGGCAGCTCCCAGCCTCCTGGGAAGCCACTCTCTCCCCTTTGATTCTCTTCTCCCCTGCCGTGCCCGCTTGTCTTGTTAGGAAGAGGTAGTACCCCTCTGTTGCGGGCTGCCCGGGCCACCAGGGCTGGCCTGGCACAGGGGTTGGCACCCTGCAGAGGCTACCTGCAGACGTAGTTTTCGCGGCAGGAGTCCAGCGGCGCCAGGCAGTTGGGCTTCTCCTTGGACTCGTAGGAGCAGGCCGGGACGATGGTCTGGCGGCGGCGCTCGGCGCAGGCGGTGTCGTCGCAGGGGCAGAAGAGCAGCTCGTGGGTGTACTCGGGCGGCACGCGGTCGAAGAACTTGCGCAGGGCCTTGTGGCACTTGGAGCGGTTGCAGGAGTCGGCGCGCGCCAGGCGCCGGATGCAGAAGGAGACGTACTCGGTGCGCAGCCGCTGGCACACCTCGTCCACGTTGCAGGCCTTGGCGGCGTCCAGGCAGCGGTTCACCTGCGTCACCTCGTTCTCGGCCCCTGCGGACGGAGGCGGGCGGCAGCGGGTTTGCGTTCAGCGCCACGCGCCGAGGCTGTCCCACTCGCCCCGCCCCCGCCCGTGGCACCTCAGTGAGACCTCCAGAGTGAAGCCCACAGAACCTACCCGTCCAGAGTGAGACCTCCAGAGTGAAGTCCATTCTCTGTCTGTGCCCTGGCAGGACCAACTCTCCCTTCCCTGCTCACCTTTCCCAAGAGATGCCACAGCCACCCAACAAACTTCACACCCCAGAGTCTCTCCACCAAGCTCCTGCATTTAATAAAAAGAAGTTTCCTCTACCCCAGACACCTCAGAACACTTTACCAACTCGAGCTAACCAACCTGGTGCCAAGGAAGGCAGCAGGCATTAGAAAATACATCTACTTATGGCCACAGCTGGGCCCATCTGCATGATGAGGTCTCCTCTAAGGGACCTTCCTTTACCAAAACGTTGCTTAAGATCAAACATTGGCTGAGTGGCTGTGCCGGTCTCCTGATGGGCACTAATCCTTGGCCCTCAGACTCTCTGCCCCGCGCAATGAATTTTCTCAGAGTTCTGGAGGGTCAAGTCTGGCTTTGACAGCAGCTGTGCCATGCTCACCCCAGGACCTGCCTAGCCAAACAAGAGCTGTTTTGGTCTCAAGGCACATCATCAACAGTGCCCTGACTTGCCCTACCCAGCCCAGTTCTGCCCAGTATGCCATGTCCTGAGCAGCAACAGTGCCTTCCCAGGATGAAGATCAGAGCTCCCATCCAACCTGATGCCCCTGGGACCTCAGTGCTGCCTGCTTGTGAGCACAGGTGGGTCTGTCCCCATACCCTTACCAAGGTCATCCCATGAGCAGCAGGTGGGAGAGCAGGGCTGTGCTGTGAGGGTGCAGGGAGGGTGGAGGGAAGCTTACAGCAAGGAGGACAATCAAGAAGAGAAAGCGATGAGAAGTGCACTGCTTTGGGAGGTGTGCAAGGGGCTCTTGAGCTGATGTGGCAAAGGTCTCCTCTGCATGTGTTGGGGACAGAGGAGAGCAAAAGTGTTTGTGGAACGCTGCTTGTAGGGCTCCACAGAAGGGTGAGGATGTTTCATGCAGCAGGGAAATGCTAGCAGGAGTCAGTGCAGACATTAGGCTCTATCTGATCAGAGAGATATGATGAGGATCCTCCAAGCGTGAGGGAGAAAATGAATCTGAAGCCATTTTTCACCTCTCTGAATTAAACTCATGACCTGAGGCACACTGGAAGGGCTTTCTCCCAGCAGAGAAAGATTTCTTCATAGAGGAAAAAATCAGCAGGATGACAAATTTCCAGCACAGAGTCAAGCCCTGCCTTTGGCCAGGATAAAACCAGCCAGTCCCTGCTGGCAGGAGTTAAAACCTGGGCAGCCTCTCTGAGCACCTCAGAACTGGCTGCCTGCCTTCATTTCTGCTGATGCTACCACAGAACCATGGAATGGGTTTGGTTGGAAGAGACCTTTCAGATCATTGAGCCCAGCCATGAACCCAGCACTGCCAGGTCACCACCAAACCATGGCCCTCAGCACCACATCTGATGGCTCTTAAACCCCTCCAGGGATGGGGACTCTGCTGCTGCCCTCGGCAGCCTGGGCCAGGTCTTGACAACCCTTTCAGGGAAGAAAATGTTCCTCATGTCCCACCTAAACCTCCCATGGTGCAACTTGAGCCTTTTTCCTCACCAGGCACTTATTCCACTCCTCCTCTGAACATTTATTTTCCCTTTGCTGTTCTCTCTGCTGCTTAGGGGGAGCTGGAAGTGCAATTCCAAGTGCCTCAATGAAACTTTCCCTTGGTGTGTTCCCACCACATAGGTACCTCCCTTCACGAATGCCCAGAGACTGATTATTGTTGTCAGAGCTGTGGTCTCTGCTCTTAGCAAATGTAGGAGACAGTGACTGAGAAGGTTCCACTCCCCTGTCAGCTGATGGAGCACAGGGTACAGCCCAGATTTCCTCCTCTTCCCACCATAATGGAGGATGTGTTTTATAAATCACCACTGCAATTAGTGCAGGGATATGGAGTCCCCAGTTCAAGTGAGACAGGGAACTGCTGGAAGAGTCCAGCAGAGGCTATGAAGATGCTGAGGGGCCTGGAGCAGCTCTGGGAAGAGCAAAGGCTGAGAGCCCTGAGGCTGAGAGCCTGCAGAAGAGCAGCCCCAGAGGGCATCTGAGCAATGCTCAGCAAGAGCTGAAGGGTGGGGGGCAAGAGGATGGAGCCAGACTCTTGTCAGTGGTGCCCAGTGATGGGACAAGGGCCAATGGGCACAAACTGGAGCTCAGGAGGTTCCATGTGAAGATGTGGAAAAACTTTGGTGTAAGAGTGCCCAGAGAGGTTGTGGAGTCTCCTCTGGAGAGATTCCAAACCCACCTGGCCACTGTGATCCTGGGCAAGCTGCTGTGGGTAACAAATTCTTGGGAATTTGGGTTTTGGTAGATTTGAAAAAGGGTCCTTTGGCTGTTCTGGTGTGATCCTAAGCACCACACAGGCATGGGGTGGCAGGTTGGAAGCTATGTTATAGAAGCTGTTGATGAAAATAAATCATAAAATCATGGAATGATTTGGGTTGGAAGGGACCTCAAAGCTTAGCCAGTTCCAACCCCCCACCATAGGCAGCGACACCTCCCACTAGAACAGGTCACTCAAGGCCTCATCCAGCCCAGTCCTGAACACCTCCAGGGTGGGGGCATCCACAAATTCCCTGGGTAACATGTCCCAGTGTCTCCCCACCCTCACTGTACAACATTTCTTCCTAATATCCAGTCTAAACCTGCCCTCTTCCACCTTAATCTACCATCTCCCAGCTTGTAATATAATTAAATAATAAATAAGGAAATATAAGTAATATAATTAAGTAATAAAGAAGTAAAAAAGAGATTAAACTAAGATATTTCATGTCTCTAGATGGGTGCTGAGCCCTCTGGTGTGTTCTCCTGCTGCTCTGAGCCCATTTGCTTTGCTGCCCAATGGGTTTCAGTCTGCTTTAAAAATCTGTCAGTGCCTTAACCAGGCATAAAAATCCCCATCCCTAGAATTCAGCGAGTGCTGAGGAGCCCTGTGGGACTGCAGTGAAAGGGGAAAAGCTGCAGCAAAGGTGGCCACAACCCAGCAAACAGCTCTGTGCACGCTTCAGCTCCCGTGCTCAAATCGGTCAAGTGCAGTCGATAAGAAGCTGTGAGGTCAGGGAGCAACCCCTTGCCCCTTGCTGCTCACATTGTTGAGGGCTGATGGCTTAATTTGCTCCTGGACATTTCCACCTAACAAGTGCCTCACCATTGTGTGGACTGCAGACATCCACTGGCTGCGGGGACCTGCTGCTTGGGTGCACTCCAGCTGTGGATGCCAGCCCAGAGTCAGGGGCGTGCTTGGGATGAGCTGCAACAGCACCACTGTTCTGGCACAGCTGCCAGTGACAGGCAAGGACTACATTAGCCCATCCCGGATGGGGCAGTTTGGTACCCAAAATCACCATCAGGAAAGCTTCCCAGTGGCTGTGGTGCATAAGCATGGGTTGTGGTGGCAGCTGTGGTGTTGGTGATGGATGGCTTGGCAGCTACTGCACTGACCTTTTAACTGCTGAGGTAGGGGTTCATGCCCCCAGGGGGGTTAAAAGGTGTCAGGCAGCTCTGCTTACATTATTAAGTGGGTTGCACAGAGCAGAGCATAGGTCTGAGTTCTGAGGTTGCCCTCAGGGCACAGGGTTAAAGGCTGTGGCTGGGGTCAGCCTATAGGTTGGGTTATTGACCTTTTTGCCTGCAAAGTGTGGAGCCTGTGACTGATGTGGAAGTAGATTCTTGTGCCTAACTATAGCAAGCACCTCTGCTGGGCAGGATGCCTGCATGTGGATGCCTCATCCTTGGGAACATTGGAGGTAGGTTGTCTGGGGCCCTGGGAAGCCTGCTCTAGTTGAGGATGTCCCTGCTCACTGCAGGGGACTGGGCAACATGAGCATTAAAGGTCTCTTCCAGCCCGAATCATTCAGAGGTTCTATGGCACAGGTCATCTGCTTACTCTGAAGAGCCAGCCCACCCGTGATGGCTTATTGGAAGGGACTTTCCTATGTGCCTCAATCCCAGCCCAGAGGGAGAAAGCCAAATAAAGATCTCCAGTGCCGCGTCCAGGGCTTGCTCCTCTACCAAGAGCTGAGCACAAGAATGAGAAGCAGCTCCCTGGAAAAACAACTGCAAGCTCTCAGCACTGATTCGTGAGCCCCCAAAGGACTGCCTCGTCCACAGCATTTGATCGCACAGCCAATGCCCCCCACTGAGCCCAGCGGTGCTCTGGCACCTCCCCCACGCCTACCTGCGGTGATGGATGCCAGCCGCACGTAATCGAAGCCTCTAATGAAGGGTTCGTAAGGGGAACTCTCCAGCACATTCATGCCTGTGTTGAAAAGAGAAGTCAGTGAGAAGGGTGTCTGCACCGTTTGAGGCTCAGCAGATGCAGAGCGGGTTTGCCTGGGGGGTCCCAAGCGAGGAGCTGTGTGCTCTGGAGGCTGTAAGCAAATGGCTACTTGGAGTCACAGAGCCACATCCTCAGAGCAGGAGCAGATGGAAGTGGCTTTTGCAGATCTCTCACAGCTCTGGAGGAACCCTCAGGGAACTGATGAGCTGCAGCCCTCTATAGCCCACATCTCGGCCTCTTTACAGGGCTTGCCACTGAGGACCCCAAACTGTGGCACAGGCCCTTGCTGCTGGGCAGAGCCCAAACCACCAGCTGCCTCCATGGGGTTTCCATCACCATTGCTGCTTCCTACATATCCCTGCCTGGGTCAATGTTTCTAGAACAGCTCCATGCACACCTTCATATTTATTAACCCTTCTGCCCTTCTCCTTGCCACCAGCCCTCTCCAGTTTGGCACAGAGCTAATGACCCACAACTCCCACAGAAACTCCACTGCAAGTTGCTGGGCAGCTGATTTGATTCCACTGGTGCCCACCTGCCACCTGCCCAGCACTCAGCGGGCACTGCTGCCCTGACAGCCTGATGGATACCACCAAGTGCTACTGAGGCAGCAGCTTGCCAGCATATTTTGATTTTATTAGGCATTTAGATGGAGCAGGACAGCAGCAGCAGAGGCACTCCCCGGGATAAAGCACTATCAACCCTGGTGCTGCAGGCATATGCTGATCACCAGCTGCAGCCAGGAGGAAAACTGCTCCCAGGGCAGAGAGCCCCCTGCAATTACCACAGGTGCAGCACAAGGCAGCTTTACACCTTCACTGAAATACCCTGCACGGTTGCTGAGTGGAGAGGGGCCCATTTGTATGTTCCAGCATTGCAGTTTCATGTCCTGATGATATAGCACCTTATCAGGGAATTGTTATCGGGCTGTCAGCCTGTTATTGTGTCTCCAAATGGGAAGGTGGCTGAGCAGAGGCACTCAGGAGGAGCTGAGTAAATAGTGTGCTTTGTAAATTCCCTGAGCACACACTTCCACAATTGATTTTATAAGAGGGCTTCTAGGAAGCTCTTTACAGCCTCCTGGGTAGGTATGACAGAGAGACAAAGCTCTGCACGGAGCGTATGGGTTGGCTGCCTCGCTCAGTCCATTGAACATGTGTAAGGACTCCGCCACACCTGACGGGCAGGGAATATATTTCCCCAGGGAACTTCAAGCAAGGATCTCAAAGGTTTGGGAGTGTCAGTCTGCGCTGCAAGTGAGCTCCATGTGCAAAAAGTGTGGGACTCAGGACAGGACAGAAGAGGAGAGGTAGGGCAGAGTCTTGGAAATCTCCCATAACAGTGCTACTGACAGTGATGCCAGGATGGAGGTGCCGAGCTGCTGGGCAGGAAGCCCTTCCAACCTGGCTAGCCAGCACTCAGCCCTTGGTCTGCATCTGGAGACCCACGCCTGGCCCAGGCCTGCTCCCAGTGCTCCCTGCCATCCTCTCACTGCTCTTCCAGCTGTGGTCCCAGAGATGCCCCTGACACCACTGCCCTGTTAAGATGAAGGGAGAGACTGGGTTGTCACCTCTTCCTTGGGCTTCACTCCCAAGCAAACAGATTCACCTGGTACTTAACTCTGGCAAAGATGGCACCCTGGGGGATGCTGAGGCTTCTTGCTTCCCCAGTCAGTTCATAGCATCACACTCTGGACCATGCAAGCTGTGCCACCTGAAAGCTTTCTAGGAAGGTGACCAAGCAGCTGCCACTCTGGCAAGCCTGTGCATCACAGCTTCCATCCTTGTTTTGCTTGGCCTTTTGGTCCATGCCAATCACCCCTGCACCTCTCCTTCCAGCTTTCAGCCAGCAGCCCTTTATTACTCTGCTTCGCAGCCTGTGGCTGGGAGGGTCTGTTTCACTCCCTGTTTTAATTTTCATGGTGTGTAAAATACTTTCCAGCCTGACAAGGAAGAGTTACGACCACTGAGGTGCACTTTTATGATGACTCCTAAAAAATGTCAAAATGCAAACTTACTAAATGCTGGCTCTGGGAACACTTTGCACTGAACTTGATCTCACCCGCCCCAAATCTTCACTGACCTGAAGGCAGTGGTGCACTTGAGGGCTTCCAAGAGAGTGATTTTTCTTTTTCTCTGTTTTGTTTTTGTTTTTGTTTTTGTTTGGTTTTTGGTTTTTTTTCTGTTTTATCCTCAATCCCCATAATTTACCATGAGGGTAGTGCAACACTGTGACAGGTTGCCCACAGAAGTGCTTGGGGCCCCATCCCTGGAGATATTCAAGGTGAGGCTCGACAGGGCTCTGGGCAACCTGATCTAGTTGAGCATGTACCTGCTGAGCGCAGAGGGGGTTGGACTGGATGAGCTTTGGAGGTCCCTCCCAACCCAACCCATTCTATGATTCTCTGAATTTGCATCCTCTTTCTGCCAAGTCCATGCTCTTGGCTGCATTCCCCCAGCAGAAGACCTCAAGGTAAGAAAGACAGCAAGTTAAGAACAAAAGGAGGGAGATGTCTCAGGCTTTCAGGATTGGCTTCTCCAAGATGGCATTGCCACGGGGGTCAGTAGGTCTGAGAGGGGACAGAATGCTGCAGGAGTGACCTTCCCTGTGACACGCTGCAGAACGCCCCAGCAGTGCGAGAGTCCTGCTGCCTCACCTTCCATCAAGGTGTGGTGGATGCTCCAGTAGACGCTCAGGCAGTGCTTCTCCTTCTTCATGCCTCTCTTGCACTTGCAGCCGTAGAGCTGGCTGGAGAGCAGAGCTGTCACCGTGCTCCGGCACTGGCTCTTGGCGTCGGGGCCCAGCTTGTTGGCTCCGTTGCCTGCGATGCATTGCCGCAGGGTGCGGAATTTGGCGCTGCAGATGGGGTCGTTGGTGCAGGACTCGCCTGCTTGAAGGCAGTCCCTGCTGGAGCTGACAGCTTCTGCCATACCTTCTGCAAGAGAACAGAGAGGGGATGTGAAGGCGATGGAGAACCTCGTGTGGAAAATGAATTGTCTCCCAGGAGCTGGACCAGGCTGGGACATTCATCTTCACACGCAGAGATGGAAATCCCTCTCATCACCACCCACCCTAGGAGCAGCAACCTTTCTCCTGAAGTCTTTAGGTGGGCAGATCCCTCCCCAACAGGTCAGCTAAAGGGTTTAAATGACCAAGTTTGCCACTCTGAGGTACGGATTGCACACCTGATGGGGAACACTGGCTGCTCGAGTGTGCTTGCATTGCAGAGGAGCAGGAATGGGAGAAAGGAAGATGGAGCCATGCTCACTGCAGGCTCATGGTCACATAGCTCTGCCTCAACAACGGCAGGGTCAGAGGCTCAGCCATGCTCAGCAGGGTGTGGTGGCACCTGGGCGATGGAGAGACTGGGATCAGGACGAGGCAATTTGCCCTCCTCCCAGGTGGTGTGATGTTCTGGAGCATGTTGACACAGGCTGGGCAAGACTGCACCACAGTTTGGGGCAGCAATGAAGGGGGAAACCTGGTTTATGGAAGGAGAGAACCAGTCCCTGTGCCTGTGAGGTAATTTTGGATCCTGCTGTACTATAAATCTGGAAACTGCTGTCACGACCTTGAAGGAGGACTTCTCAAAGGAACTCCCTGTCCCCAGTACAAATCCCCTTCCCTTTGGATAGCAGCCAGAAGGAGAAGGACAGTTTACCCTTCACAAGGTAGGTAAGGTGAAGGCATCTTCTAGTTTTTGAACCCCTCCAGGACCTATTCCTGCTGCAACCCAGCTGTGGCAGTATTAGAGAATCCTCTCTCCTGAGGACATGTAGAGCCTTGGTTGTCATCTGTGAAGGCTTTGTGAGACCTTCCCTCTCCACCAGAGTATTAATCTCTCCATAAAATCCTTTCTTCCTCCTTCCATAAAATCCTTTCTTCTCTACCTCTCCTGCCCTGAACTTCTGCACCTGCCTCTGCTCCCCTGCCAGTCCCATGCTTGAACCCAGCAAATCCACTTCTCCTCCCACAGCAGTCACAGTGTGTTTGCTACGAAGGAGCTGCTTCTGTCACTCTTGAGTAGAGTAGAAGGCAGCAGCTGGAGTTCAGATACTTCAATTATGTTTATTACAAACTTTGGGCTAACCCACCAGGAGGTTTCCTCCCAAAATATTTCAGTGGCATCTCAAATGCAGAACCTTCCACTGAGCTCGAGCCCATTTCAAAGTGCCTGCTGGCCAACGCCAAGCTTTCCTTATTTCAAACCTCACAACACCTCAACTTTGAGCTCTCCCACCCCTGATTTATTCATAAACCTGCTTTATTTAGCACTCAAGGCTTGTTTGGATCTGCCAAATGTGGAGAGGGAAATTATTTCCAACACGTACAAAGCTCTGCCTTGGGCTGTCATATTTTGAAGAACTCCAAACACAAGGAGTGAGTTTCCTTGCAGCATCATCTGGAGCTGGGGCTGCTGAGAGTCTCTGTTACAGGCAGCACTGAATGCTCCACGCACACCTCTGAGCAGAACACAAGGAGGGTGGGAGGGAAGGTGCTTGCCTTGTTTTGTCCTGCTCTTCTCCAAAGGCTCTCCTCTGGACCAGTACAAAGCATGGCAGGTTTCCTCCTGGCAGAGGTGACTTTGTCAGTGTCATGTCAGCCACTAGAGAAGTAGGTTACAGCAGAAATTATGACCCCTCCTCCCCTCTCTCTGCTACATGAACTGCTGAAGATACTCCCCAGGATGGTTATAAACACAGCCAGCCTGCAAAAGCTGTAAACCACTTTGGGATCCCACTTGGAATAAATCTAACAGATTGACCAGCTGAGAAACTTTCCTGCTAAAATTTTAAGTAAATATATCCTGGAGCTGAGACTTCCTTACAAAACAAAGCTCAGGAAGGAATATTTACAGCCCAAGCCCAAGGCATAAAACATCCTCGTTCAGGCTTTATGACAGAGGCGATTGAAGCACCTTGAAGTGGAACGTCAGGGCTGACCCATTCCATAATCACATCACTTAAACCCCAAACCATTCAGGGGCTTTCATCGTTAGCGATGTCTCTGCGAGGAAGACAACACAGCACCACCTTCTGCTCACTCTGCCCCGGGAGACTCCTTTTATGCAACATTAAGAGAGTGCCTCCTAGGAACAGAAAGATCAACTCTGTGACTTACAAAACCAACCGCAGTGACAAAGGCACACCCAGGTCTGCTCTCCCACAGATCAGAGGAACAGAACCACGGAAGGGGTTGGGTTGAAGGGACCCTTAGAGCTCGTCCAGTCCAACCCCCTGCAGCCATAAGGGACGTCTGCAATTAGAACAGGTTGTTCAGAGCCCAAATGGCCTGACCCAGAATGGTTCCAGGGATGGGACAACTGCCACCCCTCTGGCCCCTTCGAGTACTGAGAAGCCACCCCAAGGTCTGCCCAGAGCTCCTTCTCCAGGCTGAACAATCCCAACTCTCTTAGCTGGCTCACCCCAGCAGTACCCCCAAGTCCTTCTCCAGAGGGCTGCTCTCCAGCCCTTCATCCTCCATCCCATGTTGGTACTAGGGATTGCCCAGCCCAGCTGAGGGCCTTGCACTTGTCCTGGTGCAGCTGGAGTGGCCTTTCTGGCTTTGCCTTCAAAACCAGCACATTGCTGACTCTGCCCCAGGGGTTCCTCTGCTGCTGCCCCTGACTGACCCAGGGGCCCAGGGCATGCAGCAGGTCGGGCATGCCTTGGGCTTCCCATGTCTCTGCTTTTCTAAGGGCAGACCTTCCAGCTGCCTCTGCTCTCTTTAGCAGGCCATTTGTCTGAGCTTTTATTGCTCACTTGCTGCTAATTTCACACTGTTTACAGTGGGCAGACAGAGTAATGAGCTTATTTTCACATCCTGTTTGTAGCTGTGCTTCACATCTGCTTCTGCTCTTGCTTACCTCAGTGGCACTTACATGAAGTTAATCCTAAAATGCAGGAGTAAGTAACAAACCTGATTCTTCCAATTGCCCTACAGATCCTTAGTTCACCTACAAGCATCTCAAAGTGCATTTTCTGATCAAGGAGGTCTGGCTCTGCTCTAAGGAGACCATTTCCTTGACAAAAACCTTTTCCAGGCAGGCACCTCACGTGCCTGCTGCACCTCAGAGGTCTTCTGCTGACCAGACTGACCACATGCAGCACATCAGGTTCAGTGAGAGGTGTCCCTCTACGAGCTTTGCTTTGCCTGCAAGGGTAGATACTCTTCGAGGCACAGCCACACTTGCAGCCAGCACACATGCCATGGGAACAGCTGGGAGAGGGCACTGCAAAGTGTACTTGCACCTTGTGTGAACAGGACAGCAGATCCAGGGTCTGGACCTGAGGTGGGCACCAAATCATCTCAGATGATGAGGGGAATGGAGCACTGCCTGGTGAGGAGAGGCTGAGGGATCTGGGGCTACTTAGTCTGGAGAAGAGAAGGCTGAGAGGGGATCTGATAAACATTTCTAAATCTCTGAGGGCTGGGGGCCAGGAGAGGGGGGACAGGCTCTGCTCACTTGCTCCTAGGATAGGACAAGGAGCAATGGATGGAAGCTGCAGCACAGGAGGTTCCAGCTCAACACAAAGGGAACTTCTTGCCTGGAAGGGTCCCAGAGCTCTGGCACAGGCTGCCCAGAGAGGTTGTGGAGTCTCCTTCTGTGGAGCCTTTGCAGGCCTGTCTGGATGTGTTCTGTGTGCCCTGAGCTGGATTGTCTGGTCCTGCTCTGGCAGGGGGGTTGGACTGGATGAGCTCTTTGGGTCCCTTCCAGCCCTGACATCCTGTGAGTCTGTGTGATCCTGTGAGCTGTGATCTCTGTGTTCAGCTGGGAGATGTGGCCATTGCTGGCAAATCCTGATGGGCTGGATCAGACTAAATCTGCAGGACAGATGCTGGTGCAACTGCCTGAAATCCAGAAACTACCATCCTAGGCTCAGCTGGGAAATAAATTGTTGCACACAGCTGGAATGAAAAATGATGAGAAAGGGAGTCTGAAAGAAATATTCCTAATATTTCCTAAATGTTCACAAGCCAACAGTGATGTATGAGTGGGGCCAGGTGGCCAGTGCAGGTGGTCTCTGCTGAACCTTGCTTAGAGTATGTTTTCATTTCGTGATTTTACAGCCAAGTGCTCACCATCACCTCAGGAATAAGCTCCTGTATAAAGTCTTTCCCATTTAATGCAGAAGTAGCTGCAGAGGGCAGAGAGCTGCCCCAGGAAACACCTCTGGCCCCTGCACCAAACCTGCGTGAGAAGACCCCTCCCAGCAGGTGCCCCACATCTTGTCCAGAACTCAGAGCTGTTGTGTGGATTTTGTAGTGCTCAGCAGTTGTTTTCTGGGTGCTCTTCTCTGGGCAAGAGAAAGTTTTTTCCTTCCCTGTGCCTTGCCCTGAGCTTAGAGCATGCTCAGTGCTCCACCACCGCGAACTCTTCGAGGGCTGGCTCAGTGCTTTGCAGGTTAAATCAGAGCAGCTCATGTGAGCAAGATGACAGCACTGGGTGGTGTTTGTAGATGGAGATGGTTTTACAAACATAATACATAGACTGAAGTCCCACCCTGCAAGCTGACCTTCTTTTGCCAGTGACCCTTCCCAGTCAGCACTGAGGTGGTGGAATCCACTGAGAACACCTCAGGAGTGCAGTGTCTGAGGATGTCAAAGCAGCAGTGCAAAGTTCAGGCCAACAGCATGCTGCATGTCTCCAGAAGGTGTTAGAAATGTGCTGCCTGACTCTTGCCACCCACAGCTCTGCCCTTTCTCCCCTTGCTTTCAGCTTACAAGCATTCTTCTGTCCCTGCTTGCTCAGTGCCTTCGAGCAGGACTTCACAGGCACTGGGAAATACAAATAAATACAACAACTGACCAAGTGCTTCCTTCTCCTCTGCAGCTGAGCCACGGAGAAGATCATTTACTCATGGTGTGCAGTCAAAACCAGAAGAAACCACACTCCTCTGCTCTGTCTCCCTGCTTACCATAGACTTGTACAGGACACCCAGGCACCTCCTGAGCCATCCCACCTGCCCTCTGGCAAGTCAGGTGAGGTATTTGCACAGCTCAAATGAGGTACAAATGTTTTAGTGTGCTGCTCTCTGCACTGCGAGGGCTTACAATGCAGAGTGAGAGTGAGATGTGGTGGCCACGAATGTTAAATGAAAGCCAAAGAGGGCTCAGGGAGTTGAGGTTTAGACATCAGCTGAGATGAACTCAATAATCTCCAACTTGTCTTTCTCTCCTGTAGCATCCTTAGCCATTTGCCAAGGAGGATACTGTCACTCTGACTCTGATGAAGCTTGAAAAGATGAAGCCATTTATTTGTCCCCCACCAAGTCAGTGACTAGAACCTGGCTGTTAAAAAATAACCCTGGGCTGAGGCAGTTGTTGTTGGATTGTGTCTGCAAACTTTCAAGCGAGATGACAATCTGGAGCCCTCTGGGTGTCTGAGCTCTGCTGAAGTTACTTCATGTCTCCATTATGCTTCAGGTAAAAGAATTCTTCATGAAAACTTGAGATGAAGTCTGCTACCCTAACACACCCTTCTTGACAAGGCTTCAGCCTTTGTTTCCTAAAGATGCCTCTGGGATGCCCTGTCCTACTGGGCAGACTCAGCCAGCCTGGCCACCAAACCGGCTCTGAGCAGCAGCAAGGAAGGTGCAGCAAGGAAGGTGCAGCTCAGACCAGCAGCCCAGTGCATGGCCCAGTGCATGGCCCAGTGCATGGCCCAGCTGCAGAGCGCTGTGCACCTTTGCTGAGTGAGAATCCACCTGACCAGCAGCACCTTTGGGCACCCCTGAGGCCTCAGCCTGAGCACAGCCATCCTGAAACGTCTGCTCTGAGACCCATCCTCTGCACGGGATGGGTCCTGGCAGGGGACGTGACCCGTGGAGTTCTGGCAGGGGACCTGACCCACTGGCTGCTGAAACTCGAGGCCATCAGGATATTGCTGAGGTGTGGGGCCTGGGTTGGTGACCTCTGCCGCAGGAGCAGCTCTCAGTGGCACATCGAACCCCTCGGGCTGCAGCTGCTGCTCTCAGAGGAGTCATCACCGCCCGAGCCGGCGCAGCACTCGGAGCTGAGCGCTGCAGTGGAGAGAGTGCTCAGGAATGCTCTGCAGGCAGGTGACTGCCACTGGCCCCGGCCAGTGCTGGGACATTGTCCCTTCCTCTGCAATGCCCTTGGGAGAAGAGAGCCTCACAGCAGAGCTCCCCACTGCAAAACTGAAAGGCACAGTCCTGGAGAGCTTTCTCTAAGGAAGATCTGGCAAGAGAAGCACCACATGAAAGTCCATCCCCCACTGGAGGGGCAAGAATGATTTAAAGCATGTTGCCACCCTGAACTGTGGCAAAAAAGAGGCATTTTTGGGAAGTCGGGGACCTAAAATCACAGAATGATGAAATGGTTTGGGCTGAAAGGAACCTTTAAGGGTCATCTAGTCCACCTCCCATGCAGCCAGCAGGACATCAGCAGCAGGTTGCTCACAGCTGCATCCAACCTGAGCTGGAATCTTCTGAGAGATAGTGCTACCAGCACCCTGCCCCTGCCCCTGCCCCTAGAATAAGTCTAAGATGGCAACTGGAGCATTCTGCAGGCAGGTGCAAGAAGCATGGGGCAAGGGTGGCACCATCTGAGCTGGTTTGAGGTCTCTGTAGGGAGAACTGGGAGAAATAAAGAGTAATGCAACAAAGATATCCACCCATCCATCCACCCATCCATCCATCCAGTCATCCATCCATCCATCCATCCATCCATCCATCCACACATCCATCCATCCATCCATCCATCCACCCATCCATCCA
>WBNM01033585.1:89298-104959 GCA_013399055.1 Ramphastos sulfuratus | reverse complement strand
CATCCATCCATCCACCCATCCATCTATCTATCTACCTACCTATCATCTGTCTATCATCTATCTAGCTAGCTATCTATCCATCAATCGAACCTTCTATCTACTTACCTACTTACCTACCTATCATGTGTCTGTCTATCTATCATCTATCTAATCTATCTATCCATCTATCTATCCATCCATCTATCTACCTACCTATCTATCTAATCTAATCTACCTACCTACCCACCCATCCCCCCACACCTCAAGCCCAGCTCAGCTTCCCAGCCCAGATCTGAGCACAAGGCAATCTAATTCTCAGCTCTCTGAGCACAGTTTCAGATAGCAATGATCAGTGCCTCCAAGGCAGTCTTCGGTGCAGCAGAGTGAGATGCAGATCTTTATGAGAGCCTGGAATGGCTCTGCACACACACATACAAACACAGATCTGCAATCTTTTAACTCCCTTAACTCCACTTTGCTTCAAATCCTTTGGCTGAGGAATTCTGCCCTTCACCAGCTCTTCAGAATCTGCACAGTCCTGTCAGTTATGCACAGACTGATGTCAAACATCACGCTTTTGGGAAGTCTTTATCTGTCAAATAAAGTTTTATGGGTTCCTACAGAATATTGGAGAAAATTCTTCACTGAAAGGGTTCTCAAAGACTGGAATAGGCTCCCTAGGGAGGTGGTTGGATCCCCACCACTGGAAGGGTTTAAAAGAGGCAGAGATGTGGTGCCGAGGGACATGGATTAGCAGCAGCCTGGTTACAGTTGGAGAGTTGCTGAAGCCTATGAGCTTGAAGGTCTTTCCCAACTGAAGTGGATCTGTGATTCTAGGACTCCAAGAGTCTCTACTACTGCAGTCTCAGGGCCCTCTGGATAACCCAGCAGCCCAGAGGGCTCTAAGAATCTCTACTACTGCAGTCTCAGAGCCCTCTGGATAACCCAGTGGCCTCACTCTTCCTGACCCACCACCACTGCTTTCTGTCTTCAAGGCAGGAGTTATTGCTGTGTCTCCTGCACATCCATTTCTCCACTGTCTTCATCCCTTTGGCCATCTGTGACAACTGCAATACATTCTGCAAGATCTCACAGATTCTGTAGAACACCTCAGGGCTGTTGTATTTTTGGCACTACTAATTTTTGCATCTGTGCTGTGTGCTATCAATTACAGCAAGCTCTGATCTGGATTGATCTGTAACTCCCAAGCCTTCCTTCAGTGACACTGCTAATAGCTTTCTGCAATGTCTTGTCTTTTCCATGGCCTCCAGAAGTTTATTCCCCACTGTGCCTGAGATGAGAGAAATCTCTGCTGACAGATTTGCACATCTTATGCTGTTCTCCAAAGAGTCCTCAAGAACAAGCTCCTCAAACCCTCTTAGAACTCTGCCTCTTCTGGGCTCTTCTTTTCCTGGTTTGCAGACTGCTCAGACTCCATGGATGCAACTGGGCAATGAAAACAAAACTCTCTCCTGCTGTTTGCTGAATGATCTTCTTGCTTTGGGGGCAATGAATCTGGGGTCTGCTCTTTATTAGGATCCATCCTCCCTACCTGAACATTTGTCTTTAACACCTGCAGCAAGATGTCCCTCTGCACCTCAAGGTGCTCTTTCCAGTGTATTTCTGTCTCCTGCTCTGAGCTAGAACCCAATCATTTCTGCTCAGGGGTTTGACTTCTCAGCTCAGGCTCTGCTCTCTGAGGCTCTCTCTGCAGCTCAGGGCAGGGCTGCACACCCAGGGGCTGCTCCTAGCAGGCAGAAGCTGATGGGAACAGCTCCTGCCAAGGGCTGCAATGCAGAAAGGCTCTGGCTGAGCCCTGCTCCTGGGGACACCAAGGGCACTGCCACAGCTTGTGTGTCACCTTGGGGTGCAGGAAGGCAAAGGTGGCAGCTGCAGGGAGGAGCAGACAGGAGAGGTGACCCTCGGCTGCCCAACAAGGGATTGCAGCCCATGGACATCATCTTCAGCAGAAAGCTGAGGGCCAGGGTCAAATCTCTTCTTCAGTGGCTGATACCCAAGGAGGACTCTGTCCTTCTGCCTTTTGACTCCAACCTGTGTGTTCCTGGATCCAGTTTCAGAATCCAGCTCCCAAATCTGGGTCCCATCTGCTGCTGAGTCCAGTCTGGGACTTCCCCAGTGCCTGCCCCTACATCAGTGGTGACAATGGTGACATCACTGCCATCAGGGGTTGGGTATTGGTTTGTATCTCTCTGTCTCTATTTCATTTGCTCATTCTCATTTCCATCCAAGCTGGTTTAGTTTCCTTCCCACCCCATCAGTCTCTCTCTCCCTTATTCCCTTTCTCTTCCCTGTGGGAAGGCAGAGGGGTTCATGGAGAGCCTCTGGCACTCCTCTGGTGGCCATCCCAGCCCTACCCCTCGGCATTCTGACCACCAGGGCCACCAGTCTGCACAGCACACAGAGTTCTGTCACTGCCCCAAGCCTTTCCCAGAGGGGTTCCCAGCTCAGGTGGCTCACCTGGCTGACACCACTTGCTAAAACTCAGGTGCTTGCTTTCTTCTCTCTTTAACTTTCAAATCCCCCTGTCCAGGTTGTCAGCCTCATTTCATTTTGAGCCTTTCTACACACCACCCCAGCAAGAAGAACTGTCATGTCAGTTTATGCTGGGAGCCAGACTCTTCAAATCTTTGTTACCTGTCAAAGCAGCAGTTCTGCAACCAGCTGGCTGTGGCCAGAGCCTCTGCCTGTCTGGGCTCACTTTGTATTTCCCCCCACATACCTCAGGCTTATGATTTCAAGTGAGCTGTCTCTTGCCATGCCCCATTTCCTGACCCATTTCTGTAGCCTTTTGCCATCCTCCCCTTCTGCTGCCCCCTCCCAGTAATCTTTCAGGAGATCATCTGTGTGTCTTGCAATGCCTTCAGCCCCTTCAAATACTTCTTGCACTTCCCTGTCGGAGTTCTCAGGAGCGAGCTAAATTCCAGAGGGAAGTTTGTCCCAGCAGCCTTTTCCATCAGGGACTTTGGAAATGCAGGCTTCTGGAGTCTGCTCGTTAGGGCACTTTGCTAGGACCCAAGAGGAGCAGCTGATAGCATAAAAGCAAACACATCTCCAACCATTGTCTTGAAAGCACCTCCCCTGACAGGCAAAGACAAATATTTCCTCTGAACGCTCCTGCCGAGGTCTTTGGGATGTAATCTCAGTCCGAGGGACTTGTCCTTCTCCCTGGCTGTTCCCAGCTGCAGCAGCTGCTATTTTTGAGCACTATTAGCAGCGTTAGGAGATAGCCCAAAGCCTTCCCTCGGCTTCTGCCTCCCGAGCAGAGCAGCATCCCCGGAGGCTGAGGCTGTGCAGGATCTGCCAGCGAAGATTTCTGCATCCTGCTCACCACTGCCTTCAGACGCAGCTCAGCTATGGCTTCTTGCCCCTTCCTTTTCTATTTTTATTGTGTTTTAACCAGAGCCCTTCTTTGACTGACCTTAGCTGAAGTCACAACCTCACCCCTCGGCCCTGCAATCCCCCCTCACTGCTGCTGAGGTTTATTTTTCAGTTTATTAAGGCTTTAGCTTAACTTAACCCCAGCACTCCTCTCCCCTGCTCTACCCCATGTTGCTGTGTATCACTTTCCTGCTCCTGGTACCAGCTCAGCTTTCAGGGTCTTTAAAGATGTAAATATGAAAAAGGATTTACACTGGGGACAAGAGAAAACAGTAAAAGGCTTTCCACCTGCCCTGGGCTCTGGTTGCAGTCAATTCCTGAGGAGGAGCTGCTGACCAGTAAGCAGCTGATGGATTTCCAGGAAGTTCTACCTAAAGACAAGAGAAAAACTCTTTGCTGTGAGGGTGCTGGAGCCATGGAGCAGACTGCCCAGAGAGGTTGTGCAGTCTCCTGCTCTGGAGAGATTCCAACCCACCTGGGCATTGTGACTCTGTTTTAGCAGGGGGTTGGATTGGATGATCTGCAGAGGTTCTTTCCAACTCCCATTGTATTGTGATTCTGTGAGAGAGGCTGAGGGTGCAGAGAGGGATGTTTGTGCTGGTGACCCATGGATGGAGAGGTACTTGCTCAGGAATGAGGAACACAAATGTACCTGACCAATGGACCTGTGTCATGAGCTTCTCCTCTGACAGAATGAAGTGCAAGACCCTGAACTTCTGCTGGTGCCCAAGGCAGGACACGTGCTGGGTGACAGGATGGTCAGCAGTGCCCAGGAGATGAAGCACTCTGAAGAGCCTTTTGGGCAGGACCTTCAAAACTGCATCCAGACTGTCACATCCCACCACACTCCCCGCAGAAGAAGAGATTTTCCTTTCAAATACTGGTTTAAAATCCACATCTCTCATGCCACACAACTACTTACAAATAAATATCCTCAAAGGTCCCTTCAAACCCCTACCATCCTGTGAGGGTGTGTGCTAAGTTCTCCCAAGGGCTGCTGGTATCTTCTAGAAAGTGTGTGCATGACAACCACCTTTGGAGTCCCAGCCTCATCAAGAATGAGGTCCCCAAGGAGTGGACAAACCAGTGCAATGTCCCTTTCAAAGGAGCAGCAGCAGCTAGAGGAATACAGACCAAGCACACGGACAAGCCTGGCCAGGACAGTAAAGGATGCCAGGGTATGGTTTTATTTCTGCAGGCTGTCTGGTACAGGTCCTTACCATGTGGCCTCTGAGCACTCCTGGGTGCTCATCAATGCTGTGCCCCTTGCAGGGCAGCTATGGCACATCTTCAGGCTGAGAAGGTCTCCGAGGGTCTGCCCTGAGTCTGGGACTATTCAATATTCTCATAATGACTTGGATGATGGAACAGAGAATAGATCTCTGTAATTTGTGGCTGACAGAAGATGAGGAGGGGGTCACAGGCGGTGTGCAGGACAAGATTGGAATTCAGAATTACACTGACCTGTTAAAGGCAGTGTCTGAGATCAGGAGGATGGCACTGAATGGAACTGTGGCACTGAGGGATGCAAATGTGAGAGGGCAGGAAGGAGGAGTGGGAAAGGGGTGGCTTGCAGCAAGAGTGGGAAATGTGACCATGGTGTGGGGAGCAGTGGGAGGCTGCCCAAGAAAAAGCAGCAGCAGCAGCATGCAAACCAGGGAGCAGGGCTGGATGAGTGGTGCATACTTATCACAGGAAGCAATTACCCTGCACAGCTCAGCTCCAGGCAGGCTGAGGCTCAGGTCCACCTCTTTAATGGGACAGCACACACTGAGGAAGATGACACGATCCCAAGGGAAGGGTGTTTAAATTACAAGTGGTTTTCCAGGGTGAGGAGAGGTTGACAGAAGCCAATGTGTTGTGTTTAGGAAGAAACAAAGCCGGAGCAGACAGAGATGTAAACAAGAGAGAGGAGAAGCAGGCGGTGGCAGATTCTCCTCTGCCGGCCAGGGAGGTGGCTCAGAAGCCATTTGGAGCAAACGTGCAGTGAGGGAGATTCAGTTAGGTATTAAGAAAAATGTTAGATGGGAAGCTAAAAAGTGGAACAGATTATGGAGGGTCTGTTTAATCCCCAGCCACGGAGGCACTCACAGAAGCACCTGTCAGGACCAGCTCTCACACCCTCCCTTCCCTGCCGGCGCAGCAGGCGTTGGAGTCTGGTCCCATCCTCTTCTCCATCCTTACACCACTGTCCAGTCGCAGCTACTGAAGGCCTGGTGACAGCTGTGCACTTGTGAAGTGGGAACAACTGCCAAAGCCACAAAGAAGCCACATTGGTGTCAGACACAGAGGAAAGGTGAGTGCAGTCTGTGTGCCACCTGCCTGCCCAGAGCAAGACATCTCCCTCTGCTCACAGTCACGTTGGTGTCCACCAGCAGCGACTTCACTGGAGCAGCCAAGGTGCAGGTGTGCAGAGTCCCAGCTCAGAGGAAGGAAGCCTGCTAAGGCTGTTGTGAAATGTAATAGGAAAAAAAAAAAACACCAAACAAACCAGCAGCTTCTCCTCCCCTGAGGATAATTCTCAGGCTGGTGGCTAAGGACTCATGGCAAGCAAAGGCCATGGGTTTGGAGGCTCCTGCACTGGGGATGGGCACACTAACATCACCACAGTAACCTGTGAGAGACAAGTTCTGAGAAGGAACGCAGCACTGGGCATGCACTGATCTAATGGAGCCATCTGGATTGCCCTAGAAGTGAAATATAGAGGTGCAGAGGCCTGCTAGCTCAGCACAGGGTTCTCTTGAGGATGGAGGAGATCTCAATGTGTGGCAGGTTGACCAAGCCTCAGACAGCATCCAGATGCCAGGAGATGCTTTCCCATTTTTCTTTAACTTTCAGATCCATGAGTGCCTCTGCTTTCTCCAGTAAACAGGCCTGGCCAGCATCCCCTCAGTAGCTCTTCCCTGCTTCACCAGGCTCTAAGACAGCTACTGAAGCTCTGTAACTATCCATTGGCTACCACCAAACACTGATGCTCTGCCACCAAACAGCAGAAAGGTAGCTGGATGCAAGTCACAGTTCACACTTGCTGGAGGGCTGTGTGCTCCCTTGCCAGAGCACTGAGGGAACTGCAGCTCAAGGGCAGCCTGAGCCCATTTGTTCACTCCGGACCCTCCTTTGTCTCAACACCATCTCTGCAGCCTCGATCTTAAGGCAGAGCACGTAGCAGCTTCTTGTCCACTGCTGCCAATAGCAAAATAAGCACAATGCCTTCAAAGCCAGAGGGAACATGGAGTTCAGCAAGCTCGCCCGGGGAGCTGTGATGCCCACCGCATCAAAGCGCCCTAAGAGCATGTCAGCATCACTGCTTCGGCAGGGGCTGCGACTCGTGCTCAGGTTACCATTCTCACTGTAGAGAAGCAAGAGAAAATTACATTTTCTTTGTTTGATCTCTGGTACTCTCTGGATCAGGGAAGTCCACGGGTGTTGAGTTTGAAGCAGTGCCAGCCTAGCAGTCGTTAGCTACAAAGGACACTGCTTGGATCATCCCTGCAGCGGTTTTGACACACTCCTATCTGTCCTACACACCCTTAAATACAAACAAGCACTGAAACACCTTCTAGCCCTACCTGCAAAACACAGGAGCATCCAAGATGGGCCAAGGCAGCTGAGTAGAGCTTGAGCATTCATTGATGAGGAATCTCACCCATTAGTCAATGAACTTCTCTTAATGTACCTCTTTAAAGCACTCCCATGGCAGCGTGTTCCGTGCTGCAGTGCTGTGGCAGAACCCAGCCACGTGTCAAGCAGGAGCTTGTGACCCCTTTTGCTGTGATTAAGTTCAATTTTGTTCCATCCATTTTTCTTTTTTTAAAATATATATGATTAACTGGTGGCTAAAAAGGCTTTTTTTTTATTTCTCTGCAAGGGCTGGAGCAGTTTTAATCACATAATTCACCACTTGCTATGTGATTTGCGTTCCCTGCTTTAAGCTGAATTTGGCACAGAATCAGCCTTCCACTATGCTCCCACCCCAACCCCTCACCTCTGTTTTCTCTGGAAGTCACAAGTTTCATTCAAACAAAAGCCAAACCTCCTTGAAGCTTTATGAAGATGAATGATGATTAAAATGGAAGAACAGGGATCCTTCTCCTGACTTCACAAAGCCTCAGGCTCCCAATATATGTTCTCCAGTGGCACTTTTCCAGGCAATCTTGGGCTCAAAGACAAAATTGTGTTCATGGCTGTACCAACCCAGTTCATTCTGTCTATCTGTCATCCCTTCTTCTTGTGCCAACCTTTTTTGGCTTCTGACACCAGATATTAAAAGGTGAAGGCTGGAGTTTGCAAGCCCAAAGCATAAGTGAGGCTGAATAAAGCAGAAACTGAGGTTAGAAAAGAAACCCAGTCAGAAGAACTGGATTAGCTTCTTGATGAAGAGGAAGAGAGAGGGCTGTGAGAAATGAATGCTGCTGCAATCTAGATGTGTGGCTAAAGATCTATAGTTACAAAAACAGAGGTTTCATACACTCGTAGTCCAAATCAATTTTTTTTGCTTCAAACCATCACCTTTTGTCCTGTCACAACAGACCCTGCTAAAAAGTCTGTCCCCAGCATTCTTACCAGCCCCTGTAAGCACTGCAAGGCCACCAGGAGGTCTCCCTGGAGCCTTCTCTTCTTCAGGCTGAACAACCTCAACCCTCTCAGCCTGGCCTCACAGCAGAGCCCTTCCAGCCCTGCCAGCATTGCTGTGGCCTCCTCTGGCTCTGCTCCAACAGGCCCCTGTCTGTGCTGAGAACTCCTGAGCTGGCCCCAGCACTGCAGGTGAGGTCTCAGCAGAGCAGAGGAGCAGAATCCCCCCCCATTTGTCCTACTGGCCATGCCATCTCTACAGGCAGAGGACAATGTACACCACAGCATCACCACAGAGAGGTAATAAATGTAGAGGTAATTAAGAGTGAGGCAATCCATAGAGGATCCTAAATTAAGTGCTAGTAGTTCCTCTCTGGAAACACTTACATTCCATCACCATCTATAGGAGAGACTAGAGGCTCTACTTAGCTCTGACCACCCCCATAGCCAGCCAGGCTGATCAGGAGAGACATGGGCTGGGAGGTGATGGAAGTGAAAAAGCAGGTGGTGTTGGAAGAGCAAAAAGACAAAATCCTGAGAGCTTCTTCTGAAATGAAGAGAACTCAGCATGGGGACTGGAAATGCAAGGATTCACAAGGTAGCACATGGCATGAGGAACCCAGAGGGAGTTGAAATTCACCCTTCTCATCCCAAAGAGGCGTGCTGGTGTAGTCTGTAGCCATGCAAACACATGTCTCCAGCCTATGCAATGGGAGAACTTTACACATGAGAGTGTTTCTTGCTGTGTGTATCTACACTGCCTCGAACATCAGGGGCTGACTGCAAGGTAGACCCAGAGGTGCTATTTCAATCATCAAACTTGGGTTAAAATCTACCCTTGGATGCAAGGCAAGCCTTGTGCTTGTGTTTAGAGTGCAGTAAGAAGCAGTGTTGCAAGATCTAAGCAGCTCTAGCAAGGCTTTGCAAATCCATCTCATAAAAGGCAGAGCGAAAGAGATATTTCATTCAGCTAACTGCTGGCAGTAAAAGGCATAAAACCAACGTGGAGGCCACAGAGCAGGGAAGCAAACAGCATGGCAGAGAGAGAGGGAAGAACTGACTGTGTCCTGGGGTTGTTCTAAAGCCAGGATGGCAGACTGGTGTCCCCTAGGGATGCAGAGTTGAGGCAGTGGGCAGAAAACAACCCTGAGGAGAGGATGTTCAAAACAATAGAAGATACAGAACAGACTCCAAACATTTCCTCTGCTCACTCAAGTTTTAGTTAACTGCCTCAGGAAATCTATAGATGGCACCAACCTGAGTGGCACAACTGACATGCCTGTTATCCAGAGGGGTCTGGACAAGCTTCAGAAGGGGACCTGGGGGAACTTCATGAAGCTGAAGAAGGCTGAGTGCAAGGTCCTGCAGCTGGGTCAGAGCAACCCCCAGGACTGACAAAGGCTGGAGAGCACCTTGGGGGTGCTGGACACAGCATGCTGTACACAGCTGGACACAGAATGCTGTACACAGCTGGACACAATGCTGTGAGGGCTCTGCTGTGAGGCCAGGCTGAGGGAGTTGGGCTTGTTCAGCTTGGAGAAGAGAAGCCACCAGGGAGACCTTCTGGAGGCCTTTCAGCACCGATCAGAAAGCTGGGGATGGTCTGAAACTAAGAGAGGGAGATTTAGTCTAGAGAGAAGGAAGAAATATTTCCAGATCAGGTTATTTAAGGCTCTGAGCAACCTCCTCTAGTTGCAGATGTCCCTGCTGGCTGCAGGGGTTGGACTAGATGGCTTTTAAAAGACCTCTTCTATCCCAAGGCACTCTATGGTTCTTCAAATTATTTGTCATAGAAGGGCTGTGCAGAGGGATGGAGAAGGGAACTGTCTTGCATCCATTTAGCTGATACCATCTAAGCTTGGTATCTGTGTTTCTTTATCACTAGAGGAGCCAACTGCTCACCTGTGGTGCTTTGTACCATTTGAGATGCTCCAGAGTATCCAAGACATGAACAAGGCTGCAGATGTTACACAGTCCCATGGGAGGTCTGCACACTGCTGGAGCAGCGACTAGAGACTGAGCAGCACATTAGGCAGAGCAAGCGGCTCAGCTGTAGATGGACACTGCTGTGAAATTAGAGGGACACGACCCTGGGGCCTTAATTCTGGTCACACAGGAGCAAGCTGTTTGCTGAGGGTGCACTGAAACAAAGAAAGATGGCAGGGAAAAGGCAAGTGCCAGGTGTCAAATGTGGCCATGGCAGGGATCATTAACTCCACTGTCTGGGGAAGCAGAAAGCTGATTAAAAAGAAGACTTCTGGCTTGTGTCAGAGATCAAATAAAGTATCTGGAGCCAGGCATCTAGACTCAAAGTTTGCTTGAGATGGGATGGACTTCCAGGCTGCAAGACAGCCACAAAGTGTCACCTGCTGGAACGCTGGAGGGAGACAAGGAAGGAGGCAGCATCCTAAGCCATGGTGTCTAAAGCTATGGTGTCTTCCTCTGAGCCAGACCTGCTTTGTGACAATGATGTGTTCCCTCCATCCTAGAGACTGGAGGGGCCAGGGGAAAATGAAATAACACCAAGTTACTAAGCAAGGTTGCAACCTTCATGCTGAACTTTCTCCCTGTGCCTTCTCTGTTTCTGCCCTGGAAATCTGTTTTCAGGCTCAGCTCAAACAACCAAAGAAGAGTTTTCCTGTAAGCAGTGATCTTGTAATCCAAGACAGCTTGATCCATACAGAGGGCTGGCAACTTGCTCAAAAGGCTTCTCTTGCCCCTCTAAAGCATGAGTTCACCCGGGGAGAGGAGCAGAATCCTCAAGTGTGATGACTAGCTGGAGCACAGCAACAATTATTTCTACTGCACTTACAGTGATTACTCACAGCTTTCACAGGGGGTGGGAGGGAGGTCACCAGGTTGTGAACAAGCCTGAAGTACAGAATTGCTTGTTGGGGAGAGCAAGTTGAAGATGACTAGAATGGATAATACAAGAGAAGGGCATAAAGAAATTGATCATGAAGGGTTACCAGGAACACATGGGCTATTAAAAACCCTACTGCACACCAGTGGGTCCCAGATACTCAAATCCACAGCACCTTTACAGGGAAACCACATTTCCTATTACCTAACCAAGACAGGGAACACTGTGGCTTGTCTCTCTTCCCTGCTCTCTCTTGCCTCCGGTTTCCCAGTTCAGGAGTTCAATGTTTAACCTGTTGTTAAGTGTCATGAAGTTTGACCAGACCAGAGGCAGCTGAGAGAGCCAGGAGCAGCGCACTTCTGCTGTCCCCCTAACCGTCTGAGCCGAGCCCAGCTAACCACAGCTCTCCTCGAGTGCGATTTGCTGTCCCAACAACTCTTCCCTAGCACACGCAGGGCACATCGAGGCTGCTCTGCTGAAGACAACACAGAATCCTGCGAGGAGCCCCTTCCTTCATCACACCAGGAAAAGCGGTTCAGAGTTGTTTGAGACCTGGCCAGGGAAAACACTACGAGTCCAGCCTGGTTCCTCTGCTGCCTTTGGCCATACAGAGTCCAGACTGCTGCTCTCAGGCGCGGCGGCGGTGGGGCCGCGGCGGCGGTGGGGCCGGGGCTGGGGCTCAGGGCTCTGCCGGGATAAACGAGAAGGCAAAGGGCTGCAGCGGCTGCTCTCCATCTGCAAAGGGTTCTTGCAGCTGTGGGTGAGCTTCAGGTTCCCAGTGCCCGGGGAAGAATTATTTCTTCGTGGTGCCCTGCCCAACAGCAGCAGTCTGCTAGGTGCAGACAGGGCTCTGAGCACCCTGCTCTGGTTGCAGATGCTCCTGCTCACTGCAGGATGGTTAGACTGGATGACCTTTACAAGTCCCTTCAAACCCAAACCCTTCTATGGTTTTATGATGTTCATACTGCAATCACCACAGGGGGTAGCGACCACAGTGCTCTCCAGAGAAGAAGATTGCTACAGCCATGTAAAACCACAGAAAGATGGCTGCCAGGAGGAGACTGGCATCAGCCTGTCTCCAGAGCAGACACACTCCTGAGCAGCTGATACAGCTCCAGAGAAGGATCCTGCTGGACATGCAGAAGGGTCTCCTGGTGTCTTTTAGGCACTGTTAGGATGTCTGTGTGAGTGCAAACCTGCTTGCTGTGTGGTCTCCTACTGAGGTGGTTTTAGCCATTGCAGAATAAATGAGGTCAAGAAGCAGCAAATTAGAGTAGGCATTGGGACTGTAGGAATAAAGGATGTGTGCGGGATGAACAGAGGGTGGCTGTGGGTGTTGACCAGAACAGAGCTAATATGCATAGTTAAGACGTGGGTCAGTGCAGGGTTATTTGGAGCAAACCCCAGCCCTGGGAGGAAGAGGGGAAAGGTCTGAAGCGCTTGGCTGCTCCCATATCAGATCTGCACTACAGCCAGGATGCACAAGCATCACCATTCTGCTGTGGTCAGCAAGAAGTTGATTAAATCCCTCAGTGTTGCCTGTGTGAGCCCTTCAGAAAGCAAAAGGACTGTATGATTCACAGGTTCAGAGGACAGGAGGTCAGAGCTGGCCTCCTTTACACAGACCAAAGGACAGCATCCACTTACAGCGGTCATGTCCCTGCCATTAGTCCTTGGCTCAGGCACATTATCCAGGGAAGAGCCCTCACAGACTGGCAGACCTTAAGAGAAAGAAATCTCTTCTCATCCTGGGTGGTGGCTTAGAATAGCTGATCACCCTTCTTTTGGCTCCTTGGGTTGTATTTGGCTCAGCTTCTTCCCTTGCCTCTTGTTATTCTTTCCCCTGTGAGATTTAACTGGGGTGTTTTTCCCTCCTCTTCTCTTGAAAACTGAGTCACTGCACCACTCACTTCCCTCCTGCAACAGCTTCACTCCCTAAAGTCTCTGTCCCTGGGAGGTCTTTGCAGAATTACAAATTATTTCTGCACTTCTTCAATCCACTGATAGAATGGTTCAGCATCTGCACTTCTGTGCCTGGGAAAGGGACTCAGCCCCACGTTTTTGGAGTCTACCCCAGCTGTGCTTTTCTCTTCCAGCAAGGGGTTTTCATTTCTGTGCTTTCAATCCTGCATGCAACATCTTCTCAGCAAGTCCTCAGGACTGCCTGTCCACCGCAGCCCTGAGCTCCTCTCTCTGCTGAAACATCATCATCCTGTGATGAGGGATTGTGAACTTCCTCCCATCCTGGAAACTCAGCCCCTGCACTCAGATAAAGCAGCAGCTCACTGCATCTGCCCCTCATCCATCCCAGTGCTGAGGATCTGTGTCTCCATCACCTCCACACTACAGATTGTTGTCCTGTCCAAGAGCAGTAGCAGTATTTTTAACCATGCAGTGAAAGAGCAAAGCAGAGCAGATATGCACTGGGGGAAAGGAATTGATTTGCATGGACAGCCTTGGCTCTACCCTGGCCTGCCTGTTGGCTGCCTGCCTTCCCTACCTTAGCCTCCTCAGACAAGACCAGGCCATTCCTGCCCTCCTCTCCCAGAGACCAGCAGGTGGGATGGACCCTTCGGAGCTGGGAATCCTGCACCCGTCTTGCGCTGTGCATTCCCAGCTCTCTGCAGTGCCTCTCTCCACAGAGGAATCCCCAGCCTGATGGAATGAGAGTCCCAGCTCTCTGCAGTGCCTCTCTCCACAGAGGAATCCCCAGCCTGATGGAATGAGAGGCTGGCAGAGCCCAGTGGAGATGTGGCTGGCTCGGATGGCTGTGCAGGAGCTGTGCTGAGGTACAGCAGCCCAGGGGAAAGCCACAATCATTTTCCTCTCCTCCAACCGAGCAGCTGCGGTGAGCAGAGACTGAAGAGATGACAAAACCAAACAGATCATGATCTAGAACATGCAGCTGGAATTTCCCCAGCGGAGTCACAGTGGGAAGTGCCCCCAAGAGGTCTGTGAAATATGAATTAATGTGAGGACAGGGTTTTAATCACAGTCACACAACTTGAAAGTCACAGCAATTCCACAGAGCTCAGCCTGCTGACTCTGGCTGTCTGGTGGTAGCACAGCTGCCTCTAAGGCACTAGGAACAGACCTGGGTCTTGTTTTTGGTGGCATCAGTTGTGCAGTGAAGTCAGTGATGCATAAAGCTATGAGATTGAAGTTAGGTTTCATGAGCTGGATGATTTCGTGGCACGACTGAGCATCTCTGCTTCCTCTTCCTGATACACAACTGTTCCAGGGAAGAAATTACTGCTAACATCAATCCTAAACCTCCCATGGCACAACTTGAGGCCATTTCTTGCCCTACTGTTTGCTTCTTGGGGGAAGACTCTGTCCCCCACCTCACTCTAACCTCCTGACAGGGAGTCATAGGGAGCCAGGAGGTCTCCTCTCAGCCTTCAGGCTGAACAACCCCAGTTCCTCAGCTGCTCCTCACAAGATTTGTGCCCTAGACCTTTCACCAGCTTGGTTGCCATCCTATGGATGTGTTCCAGCACCTCTGTGTCCTTCTTGGAGCAAAGCACCCAGCACTGAGCCCACTATTCGAGGTGAAATTGCGCTCTTGCACCTCTATACAGCTAACTCACATTCATCAAGAGAGGAGAGGAAGAGGCACAGAGATGAGTGGCCTTGGTCCACATGCTCCCTGCATCCTCCCAGGCTGTGAGCCCAGGTTCCCTCTCTATGGAGACCAAAGCCTAGGTCACAGTAGAGCCTGCTGTGTGCTGAACCCTTGATGCAGAGTTGGTTCTATGCCAGTGCACAGCAATGGGCACAGAAATGAGAGATTCCTCCTGATTATGTAGCCTGAGACAGACACTCCTGAATCTGCAGAACACTTCTAGAAATGAGCTCCCATATCTCAGAAATGCTCCTGAGGTCAGAGCTCATTATTTGAGAAGCACACTGGTGCTCAGGTCCAGAAGGACAGCAGATCAAGTGGGAAATCAGTGCCAGTCCTAGTGAAGGAAGGGAAGCAGAGTATTGGCATGGCATCTGCATGGCTGGGCAAAGGCAGTCGATGGCTACCCAAGGGGAGGATCACAGAGCCCCTGTGCTTGGTGCTCCTGCCACAGAGCCCCAAGTCTGGGAACAAGTCCTAGCTGTAGCTGCAGGGTCACTCTACAGGGCAGAGGGTTAGAAGCTCATTGAAAACCAAAGAGGAAGGCTGCTTGCAGATTTCTAACCTACCCTTCCCTCTGGATGAAACCACCTCTCCTTAACATTTTACTGTGGGCAAGGCCTGCTGTGAGGGGGAAAGGTTGTCCCAAATGGTACATTTGAGGAGAAAAATCTGTTATAATTAGAGCTGCTGCCACCAATGGGCAGAGGGTTGCTGACCACTGCATTAGCTCCTAAGCATGGATTGGAATTGTCTGAGGTCAGGGAAAGACATCTTGTAATGGGAGTGCAGAAACTCCAGAGATAAGGGGACTCACTCAGCTGGTAATTTAAGTGGAGATAGTGGGACACCAGGAGGAGCAGGCAGCTGCAGCATCTCTGGGCAGTGAGGGCTGTCTGTCACCTCTAAGGTGACCCTGTTCACCAGCCACTCTCACTGCACAGAAGTGTTGGCAGAGGGAAAGCCTGAGCTAGAGGGGTGCAGAGGCAGCACTGGGACACCTCTGACCCTCAGACTCCATGTCAGCCTTGCAGTGTGCACAGGAAAGCCAGAGGCTGTCAGTGCTTGTTTGCAAGAGAGCTCTTCCTCTGGGCACTTTGAGCTGGTTCCTTGTCCAGCTTTGGGAGACACTCAAATAATCTCTCCAAGCTCTGTCTCCCAAACTGCTGTAGGATCAAGCATTTCTTCCCCCCCCCCCCCCCACTCAAAGGCTTGCACAGAGC